>JAOQMQ010000008.1:20924896-20935864 GCA_027563845.1 Erythroxylum subrotundum
AAGTCACATACTTGATGACATAAGTCTAATACCATTCATGGAATGTAAATCACATTACATAAACGAAATACATGCATGTATGAAAGGAATACCTCATAATATATTATTAACAAATCATAATGTTAATACAAGAATCACATATGTCCATTGGCCTAGGGCACACTACTAACACACAGTATCCACTTCAAGATGATAAAACAAAGCCAAAGCAATGACAATATAAGTCATACCAAAATATGATCTTTTCTTATTAACGCAACTCACAATAAACCTAAAAATGTGATACGAGGTATTTATTTTAACTTTGCGATCCATGCACCAAAGAAAGAAAATTTCTCTAGTAGAACACTTATTGCTTTCAGTTTTATTAAAGACAATTAAGCACATAAATTTGTGAAGTAATAAGTGCTCAGTGCTGAGAATTAAAGTGTTCGGTGCATCCGTAGAATCAAATATGTTTTCACCCGTAAGGCTTTTCTAATAGTCATCCACATAAAAGTCATCATGATCATCTAAAATTTTAGTGCTAGACAAGTCAAAAAGTGCACAAATGGTTATATAATCAAGCTTATAAACATGACCACCTATTATAAAATAAAATTTATCCATTTTAGGATTATAACGCACAGTGGTAAAAAATTCAGCAGTCATTATGGGGTATATCGATACATCACAACGAATTAACCGACCTTGACCAATATTCGCAGCTAATCGTTCAATATTACGCCTCAAACCTAAGATTTCTAACAATTCAAAATCAAAGTATCTCGGAGGTAGTATTTCTCTATCTGTATAGTCCCAAAATCACATACCTTCATCTTCTAAAAAAAAATTAGGAATGGGGCATGAAAATTTGTTGCTATATCAGTTTTACCTTTACCGAAGACTTGTTGACACAATTGGTCGATGGGTTTCCTGTAAGGTTCCGATCATACATCTCATACATAATATATATCAATTATACGCAGCAGAAAATAAAACGAAACCTCAAAAACCAGATATACTTATGCAAATAGATATAGAAAAAAAAAACATGAAATGTAAGATGTTTACATACCTTTCTGACAATCTCCTTTGTTCTTTAATCTTTTCTGCGTTGTAGGATGTTTTCAAAACTAGGAGGTTGCTAGAGATGAATACGACTTACTTACTTAGTCTTGGTGCCTAAGACTTACTACACCATCCACCACCCCTACATCTACTACCTCTATAGCGACAGAGATATCAGGGATAAACAATAAAGATGAAGGAGGCGGTCGTCATCTTGGAGCTGAGGGACCTGATGGAAGAACTTGCATCATAATTGTCAATAATCTGTAAGTAAAAATACACGAAACGTTATATGTTTATAATTAAGTTATAGGTTTAAATTTTAAAAATGGTATAAAATTATTTCTTTTTATATTAGGTTGATTTCGTCTAGACCAAGCTCAAGAAACATGACATCTAAATTTAAGGAGAAGATTGATCTTGAGGGTTGTATATGGAAGAATACCTCTCAGGCCACAAAAAAATTTTACTATCAAGAGTTTGAGCTACAATAAAAAATATTATTTTCTTTTTTAATTGATTTTTATACATTAATTAGATAAATATTATTACATTATAAGTACTTATCGAATGTTTTTCCTTTTGTTTCAGAAAGAATTTTTTTGGGATTCTGAATTTGACGCGGTTATTAATAAAGTATGCGAGAGATGAGCACGTACACGTTATCGGGACTTTGTTGGTGCGATACACAAGGATTGTGTACAATCGCCTTATATTTCTGAACAAATATGAAGTCCATTTCAAAGCGTAATTCTACCAACAGATGTGGAGGACCAGGGGGAGAGAGTCTTCCCGTACATACGGGATGATCTATTACTCACCACGAACAGACAGGGAAACTTGTAAGTATTTCACTTTACATTTATATTCTAATTTTTTTACTTTGTTGTATTTCAATTTAAATTGATGTGTGAATTTTGGAATGAAAATATGTGTATTATGGAGAATGATAATGTTATAAATGTTTGGTGTCTTATATGGCTATGTTGTTAAGTTAATTTCTTTGTTCAACAGGAGATAAATATCATAAAATTAGAGGAAAATCTACCAAAATTTTTATAAATTCTAGTTGACTTATAACATTTTATTCTTATATAGGAAAAGTCTATAGGCATAAGGTATATACCCCATCAGCTCTTTTTGCACACTCACACTAAGAAGCATGACAGTGTGACATTCATCAACACTCGATGTAGAGAATTAAATGTATATGAAATTTATGGTTTAATGTTAATGCTTAATAATTATCACTTACTAATATAAACATTGGCTTCTGATAGGACAAAATACAAGAAAGCATTCAATGACAGTCTTAGCAGCCTAAATATGATGATGAGACTCAAACTTATCTTCATGCAATGGGTGGTAGGGACCATCGTAGAAGGATATTCAGCTTAGGTTCATTTGTGAGCACATGTTATTTGCAATCCTCCACGTCCAGTACAATAACATCTAGTAGATGGTCGACAATTAATGAAGTCAATGAGCTTCAGAGCATAGTGTAGACATTGGCAATTAAACTGCAACAGTCGATGGAGTACATATGGCTTACCCTCTTGTCCAGCATTGGGCTCAAATTAACTGGAAGAAGTGGGGACTCTAAACCACCTTAATAATAGAACATGATTTCTTCATCTTTTGTTTTTCTTCTAAAGATAAGATTATGGTTGCTTTTGATCCAGCTCATCTAATCTTATCAAACTGGTTTTGTACTGAACAATTAATTCATTGTGAACTAATCATTAAAGCAGATACTATTCCAATAATAATCATTTTTATATATGCAACTAATTTAGAATTTCAGAGAGTCAACTTATAAAGGGACTTACAAATAATTAACTTAAACATCTCAACCCCTTGGATGCTTATAGGTGACTACAACTACTTGCTATCTCCAGTTGACTCCATAGGAAGAAGAAGTGTAACATATGTAGACACCAAAGAGCTGACTACTTTAACCTTTTGGTTGGGACTGGTAGATCTCAAGTTTAAAGGACCCATCTTTACCTGCAGCAATCATCGAACAAGAAGTGATTTAGTGCAGAGGAAACTAAACATTTGTTTAGTTAATGGTATTTGGCTTACTAAAATGACCAAGAGTCATGTTGAGTTTGAGGAAACGTCATTTTTAGATCACACTCCAATTAGGGTGGTTATTAACAACAACTCAAAGACAAGAAGATTTCTATTCAGGCATTTCGATTCCCTATTAAAGCACTCCCAACAGGAATAAATTATTACAGATGTTATTAAAAAAACACTTTCAAGGATCTAAAGCATTTCAATACATGCAAATATTGAAATCTATCAAAGCTAATTGCATCAAACTTCTTAAGGGTACGACTAATCTTATAAAGCTAGATAAGTTGCAGGCAATGGATGAGCTCTCATTTACTCAAAAACAACTAGTGATTAACCTTACAAATTCTTCACTCATTGAGAAAGAGAAAGCAGACCTTGGTAAGTACCTACAAGCAATTGAAGCATACAGATCCTAACTGAGGCATAAGTTGAGGGTTCAATAGTTGCAGCAAGGAGACATGAATACTAAGTATTTCTTTAGTGTCAAGGTAGGATGAACAGAAAAAGAATAATGAGTCTAGAAGATAACAATGGCAGAGTGGTGTATGATCAAGAAGAGATGAAAGAGGCAGCCATAAACTATTTTAAGGAAATTAATGGTGTGACTACACATACAACTTGCTTTCATGAAAATCTACTCAACAGAATATCAGCAGTCAAAACTACTCAAGGAAGACACTAGGGAAGAGATAAGAGAAGTTTTGTTCTCCTTTCATCATGATAAGTCACCAGGCCTAGATGGCTTCAACGTAAGGTTCTTTCAAGAAAATGGAATATCTTATAAACTTTAGTAGTTAAAGTAGTGCAGGATGTTTTCAAAACTAGGAGGTTACTCACAGAGATGAATAAGACTTACTTAGTCTTGGTGCCTAAAATCCCCAATCCTAAGTGATTAAATGATTTCATACCTATCATGTTGTAATATGGTGTACAAGATTATTGCAAAAATCCTTGATAATAGTTTGAAGGTTACCTTACCTAGTTTAATCAATCCAAGTCAGGGTGCTTATATCCTAGGTAGTACTATGGGTGACAATATCTTGTTAGCTTAAGAATTGTTCAACGATTACAAATATAAGGAACATACCAGGAGTTGTGCCCTCAAGATTGAATTCACTAAAGCATATGACACTATTGAATGGAGTTTCGTGATCAACTTGCTTTATGCTTTTGGATATCCTTTTGACTTCATCAAATCGATTCACGCTTGCATAACATTAGTTTCTTTATCTGTATTGATGTATTGAGAACCTACCTAACTTTACAATACTGCTAGAGGAATTAGGCAAGGAGATCCAAAGAATCACACAACTTTGTATAGAGGAAAAGGTGAATTTTATATTTCATTATCAATGCAGTGATCTTTGTATCACACAACTTTCTTTTTTAGATGATTTACTCCGTTTTATGCTAATAATCCTACATCTATTATAATACTCTTAATAGCATTGTAAAGATTTCAAGAAGTTTCAGGGCTCAAATTCAATCCAAGCAAGAGTGATGCTTATCTTACTAGAAAAAGCAGTAAAGATTTAATAAGAATGATAGCATATATTGTACTCACTATTCATCAATAGCCTCTCATATACTTGGGAGTACCAATCTCCACAAAGAAGCTTAAGGAAGCTGAGTCAAATATCTAATAGATAAAGTACACAGAAGAATCTCTATAAAGAGCAACAGATTCTTATTATATTGAGGTAGATTATAGTTGGCTATTTCCATTCTTAATAATTTACACATTTATTAGTTATCAAATCTAGCTATCCCTAAAGGAGTATTGAAGAAAATTGACAGGAGCATTCGAGACTTCATTTGGCATAGACAGAATTATAGTGGAGGAGGAACTTCCAAAGCTAAATGGAGCGTTATATGTCTTCCTAAGCAGTATGAAAGGTTTGGAATCAATTCTGCTAACAGAATGAACTAGATATTTTTGACAAAAATACTTTGGAGAATTTGCTAGGATAAAGAAAGCCTATGGGTATGATTGATTCACATGTATCATATAAAATAGAAAAGAATCTGGTCTATTTCTCAGAGAAATTCTCAATCTTACACCTTTCAATAGATTTTGCACACAAGGTCCTTCATGCACCCTCATGTTAAACATTACATTCGTCATGGAAAAGCACTACATCTAGGTTTGACAATTGGCATGCTTTAGGGCCTTTATGTAACACTAAACTTTTTTCAGTTTTAAAAGGATATATCCCTAATGACACTAAAATATAGATACTAATTCTAAATAACAATTAGCATTGACTTTTCCACATGAGTAGGGGAATTAGACTAGTTATTGAGCAGTGGCTAACATACTCTCCAAATCATGGGCAGGAAGATGAAATCAGATAGGAGCATCATAAGTCTCATGAATTTACAACACAATCTTGCAAATAATTGATATTAGATCACCTTATCGTATTTCCTATTCATAAGTTGATATGGGGATCAAGTATAATTCCAGCTCACTCTTTCATTTTATGGTTAGCAGCATTACATAAATTGAGAACCAGATATAGAATCAAGTTTCAAATTCCATATACAAATTGTCTTTTATGTTATAGAGAAAATGAAACATTAGATCACATATTATTCATGTGTTTTCATAGAAGAAATCTATGGAGTGCATTTCTTAAAACTTTTGGACCATAAGACAGGCTTAACTGGATGAATTACTTGGATTAGGCTAACAAATTGAGATTCACTAGTAGAGAGGACCAAAGGGTGTTCAAAATAGGTTTTTCTATGTTGGTGTATTATATTTGGATAATGAGAAACACCAAAATCTTTAGAAAAGCTGAACATTGCAAGGAATACAGTTGGATGCAATTTTGTCTCAAACTTAGGATGACAATCATGACCACTGCTAATAAACAGCTTATTTCCAATCATATTATGATGCAACTGAATATATAGAAATTGTTGTTATTGGGTATTTTCTACATTGCAGCTAGCTGAATATTGTATAAGTTCCACCTTCAAGAGATCTAACTTGAAACAATCTGTAATTTTCACCTTTTGAAAGAATTTATTACTTACTTTTCAAAAAAAACTTAATTAATTTAAATTTTTAATTTTTAAAATAAAATAATTTTAATTTAATAATAACTAAAATATATAATTTAAATTTAAATATCTTCAAAAATACATAAATTTTTAATAATTAAATATAGAATATTGATTTATAAATAAAAATTATTTGTTTATTTTAATAAAAATATGATAATTTTTTAAAAAAATTATATAAGATATTAAACTAATAATATTTATTTATTTATTTATAAAAATAAATAATCTTTAAGTTTTATATAATATGTAATTATTAGACATTAACAACCAAACATTTTTTGTTTTTATTTGAAAGAAAAAAAGAAACTAAAAACAAGAAATAAAAATAAAAAATAGATGTAAAACCAAATGACCCCTTACAATCTCAAGCACAAACACTTGTAACACCTTTGAAAGGTATATTATTGAAACATTCACTAATCAACTTTAGATATCATTAAGTGAGCCATACGCCTCTTGATTATTATAGATCCAAAGACTAATTCCCAACCTATCAAGGGACAACTAGAGGATCGACATTAATAATAGACAGAGGGTCATTGTATGGTTTCAAATAAGACTCCCTACCTAAATCTTAAAAAATTTGTCTAGCTTGGACTCAGTTGTGGTCTCAAGCTTAGGAGCAGGCTCATAAGTAGGTAAGTCATTAATGCTCAAGTTGTCAATAGTCAGGTTTGGGTACATCAATTTAATTCTCCTTATACTTATTGAAGCCTTCAATAAATAATGTAGTCATATCATCATAATTCCAAGTCTCAAAGGACTTACACTTTAGAAATATGGAAAACAAATCTTTCATATACTCTTTTATTGTCAGATACTTAGTCTATTTTTAGGATTTAGTCTCCATATTTTTGTTGTTTGTAGTTAGACTATGAACCACCATATTAAAAAATTTTATATCCTTAACGTAGTCCTTCATCTCCTTTTTTAGACCCTTCACGTTCATTCTATAAGCATTGATCATCTCCATTTAGGTCTAATAAAGCCTCTCCTTCTCCCTCTTAAACCTTTAATATAGATCTCCATTTTTGTGAGCAATTGTACCATAAAGTATTAGTTACAACAAGTTCGACTATAAGATAAGGTAAAGAGGTAAAAGATTTAGTCACCCTCGTAAGGTTGACCCACATTTGCTTATGCAACACCTTTATAAAGTTTGTATCTATTTTCTTGAAAGATAAGATTTTAAAAAGATTGTATATCAATTATGTCTCTCTTAAAAATTGAATCCTTACATTTTTTCTCCCGCTTAGGGATAAAAACTTTAATCTTAAATTTCTTTCCTTTATCATTGATTTTGTACCCTTAGAATTTGTTCGTCTGGTGCATGTTTGTACATAAGTGAGGGCCTCTTATTTCATCTTGAGTCTCAATTTTGATGATAAGGCTGAACGTAGCAGTTTATTGGGTTTGCTTTACTCCCTGGGGTTCCACACTCATCCTTTTCTTAAAGACATCCTCCTTTTAGTAGGTTACAAAAAAAAGCTTACATAGATCTATATCTATAAAATAAAAAGTGAATAATGATAACCCATATAAAAATAAATGAAGTATTAAAAATTACCAATAAGACTATTGATGAACATTATCAACCTCTAACAATAGTTTTTATTCCAAAACTATTCCTTAGGAGGATGTAGATTCTTATAATTTAGAAAGGAAGTCTCTTATGAGGCTAGGACAATGTCTACTTTTAGTCACTCATTAAAGCCCAAATCAATTTTTCCTTAAGTCTTGGTTAACCCTCACCCACTCTTATACTCTAAGATGAAAAAT
This sequence comes from Erythroxylum subrotundum, assembly GCA_027563845.1. Lineage (NCBI taxonomy): Eukaryota > Viridiplantae > Streptophyta > Magnoliopsida > Malpighiales > Erythroxylaceae > Erythroxylum > Erythroxylum subrotundum. The sequence continues at coordinate 20,932,880 of JAOQMQ010000008.1, forward strand.
AAAAATTGATGCTTCCAACTATAAGTTCTCTTCAAGTTTTTATTCTGAATCATTTAAACCATAACATTTAAACTATATTGGCTTAGAAGCAAACATGATTGATGAATTTGATGAAAGAGATTGAAAATATCTATAGTGACTTTATATTCATAAAATGGAAGACCATTTGGAAGAAATAAATGAGGCCCTAAGAAACGGATGCAATTTTCCTATTACCAAACATATCTATTCTAAATCTCTCAAGCATTATTTTTTTTAGAAGGAGCCTCATCCCACATTTAAAGATATCATAGTAAACACTTATTTCTCTAAGTATGTTAAAGTAAGTTCACTTGCCATATAAGGGAACATTATATTAATGGAGGGAGAAAGGGAAACAGGAACCCTCATTTCCTCCAAATCACCATATCTAATTTTATCCCAAGAACCCTTTATCTTAAATATAATCATTTGGAGGAAGACTTATTCCCACACTTAAAGTTGTTATAGTAGACACTAATATCAAGTTTGAAAAAGTAATTTTTTTACCATGAGATGGCAGCTTATATAAATAGAGGGAGGAAAAAAAATAACACCTCATTACCTCTAAATCACTCTATCTGACTTAACCCTAATAACTCCTTGTCTCAAATATAATCCTCAATTTTACATAAGGGGTGATGACTCAACAGCCTCCACCCTTGCCTTACCTAATTGACTCATTATCACTTGAAACTTTAGATCACTCTTATTTTTTCCTAAAAGCACCAAAATTTTACCATAAACTATCTAAAATATACATGTCTCTTCAAGAAAAAAAAATAAAAAAATAAAGGAAATGTACTAGTAATTAACAAAAAAGAATTAGAAAGAATGATTGAAGAAGATGGTAAAGAGATTATAAAAAAAAAATTAGAAGGCACAAAAAAGAATTAAAATTATAGTACAATGAAAGGAAAAAATTATGCATAAATTTATTAATAGTTTCAATTATAGTACAATGAAAGGAAAAAATTATGCATAAATTTATTAATAGTTTCAATTAGTGGTATATGGATAACCAAGCTTGATATACCTTTCCATTTTCCTGCAATGAATGATAGTTTTTTAACTCTCTCTCTCTCTCTACCAAAATATTTGTGTAAGTTAAAAGTGTGAAAATAGGAGATAGAGTATCAAGAACCTAAAGTTTGTTTTCCTAAGTGATTAATTGCATGAAGAAAGTGGTCCTCTTTTGATTTTTCAAATAGATAAAAATCTAATTGTACCTTGAATATCTATCAAGAAAATAATAAATTGCATGTCCACTCTTTTAATCATTTGGTCCATAAATGGTAAAGGAAAGTGATTCTTTTTAATCACCGTGTTAAGCTTCCTATAATCAAAACAAATGCTCCAATCTGTGACTGTTTAAGTAGAGATCAACTCTTCCTTTTCACTCTCTATCACTATCATGCCTTCTTTCTTTGGCACACATTGTACTAGGCTTAACCATATTCTATCAAAAATAAGGTGAATGATACCCACATCTAAAAGCTTCACTACTTCCTTCTTGATCACTTTTTATATAAGGTTTAGTCTTCTTTTTCTTTTCCTCACAGCCTTACACCCTTCATCAAGGTTTATCCTATGCATCACCACATTAGGACTTATATCTCTTACATCAAAATTTTGGCATCCCGTAACTCTCATCCTCTTCCTAATTATTTCTACCACTCTCTTTTCTTATTCTCCATCCAAGTTGTTTGAAATTATGATGGGTGACGTATAACCCTCACCTAGAAAGGTATATCTAAAAGTGTGGGCAAGGGTTTCAACTCTAGAGTAACTAGTTTCTCAATGGAGGGTGACATGGGTGTTTTCATCCTCAACAAGATCTCTTGCTTTGATTTTTCACCCAACTCCTCCTTCAATTCTCCATCATCCGCTACATCCTCAAGATTATCTCTATGCCTCTCCTTTTCCTCTTTTAATACACTCATATACTATATCAACTTTCATATAAGAGTTGCCTTTTTTTTTATTCTTCAATGCTTTATTCATAGTAAATTTAACTTGTTCATCACCAATATGAAGAATGAGTTTCCCTCTATAGACATCTACTAATGTTTTTCCCATATCTATAAACAGTCTACCAAGAAAAAGTGGATCGTTTTGATCCTATTCAAAGTATAACACTACTAATTTCACATAATAATAAAATTTTCCATTATGAATATATTATCCTCCACTATACAAAATGTTGGGACCCGATTTTTGGAACCGGACCCCAACTGAAAAAAACAGAAAACGGAAACAAACGGACAAACTAACAACAAAAGCCCAAAGCGAAAACAAAGGCCAAAAGCAAAACGAATAACAAAAGAATCGACGAGGAAATGAATTGAACGGATGTACAAAAATCTCAGAATCAAAGAAACCAAAACGATTTAATCAAACCACTCAAACTAAACCAGAACTCTAATACTCTTGCTCAAATCATAAAACGGAAACAAATCAAAAGCAGAGTCAAAAGGCGGATGAAAGCGAAAGAACGGAAATCGCAGCGTGAAAATGGGCCAAAAGCAAACGAAAAACAAATCGGATCAAAAAGCTTGTGGAAACGAAAGGAAATCGAATTCTTAATGAGCCATAAAAATCGAAAGGCTCGGAAATCATAAAGTGGAAACAAAAATAAAAAGCAAAAACTAAGGAACGGATTCACAAACCGCGTTGGAAACCATAAGCCAATCGGTCTAAACCAAAACAAAACGGTGTACATTTTTTTACATTTTTAATCAAGCAAATTCAAATACCCCGTTTGAAATCATCAATTCCATAACTTCAATTCATTTTATCCCTCATATGCAAATTATAACCATCAATTTAAACAAAAGCTTATTTTTCTTTTTCCATCAAGATGCACACAAGTCTATATAACACTAATTCAAACTATATACAAAAGCACTTCAATATTTCCAATCCATCAACACAATTCATCGGACCTCCTGTCCGGAAATCCCAACA
>JAOQMQ010000008.1:20943119-20956900 GCA_027563845.1 Erythroxylum subrotundum
TTGTGTTCGTGAAAATGATCATTTAACATCTTTAATCATTAAATGAGAAAATAATTTGTTGTTATTATTAATGTGTTTTTTTCTATGTTTGTGCTTTTATGGTTGAATGTTTTTATTGATGCTGGTTTTTTTTTCTTTTCTTAATTTCACGTTATTGTTGATTATTGAGTATTATTAATTCTTTGTAACAATGTCGAATGTTTTTATTGATGCTGGTTTTTTTTTTCTTTTCTTAATTTCACGTTATTGTTGATTATTGAGTATTATTAATTCTTTGTAACAATGTCCTTGCGAAGAAAAAGGGGGAAGAAAGAGAAGACAAAATTGGAAGAAGAAAGAAAAGACAAAATTCGAGGGCCGGAAACCAACTTGGATGCTGATAAAAAGGATGGTGCGAAGAAGAAGAAGATAAGGAAAGAGAAAGATAGGTATGGTGTGCCATTGTTAAGAAGAAAAAAAACAACACTTATATATGTATTGTGAATGTTTATTTTGTGAGCAGATTGGTTATGTTTAATTAATAGTATTAAGGCTTTAGTTGAATGTTTACGGTTAATTGATAGCGTAAGATCATCAGTCACGAGTGTGACTTATTTTGTGAGTAGATTGGTTATGTTTAATTAATAGTATTAAGGCTTTAGTTGAATGTTTACTGTTAATTGATAGCGTAAGATCATCAGTCACGGGTGTGACTTATTGATGGTTCGTATTGTTAATGTTTATTTCGCAAGTAGAAAATTTTGATTCTTGAATAGTTTTACTTTATTATATAATTGTGGGTTTTGATTTTTATGTAGTTTTTATGTTTTTATTGTCGACGTTTTTGTTGAATGTTTATGTTAGTTGATAGCCTAACATGATCAGTCATGGGTGTGACTTAAATAAGTCACACCCGTGACTCGTGAGTGTTATGAATGCTTAAATTTTGTGATTGTTGAATACCTTGGCTATTATTGTACTTATCATTAGTCACAGGTGTGACTCTGTTAAAGTTTATTTAGAAATAATTAACATGTAATATTAAGATTAGTAGTAAAATGAGAATAAGTTAATCAAGTTTATATTCAGAAATTTAGGTTTATATTCAGAATTTTACATGATGCTCTATTTACAAGAATTTATTTTACAAAAATCTGATAAAAATGAAAACACAGGAGAAAACAAGAAATGTTAAAAAAGAGAAAATAAAGATAAAGTAAATAAAACATTTTCTTTTTCTTTTGATATGTTGAGATGTCTATGAAGTTTGAACTTTATGATTTGCATGAGTTTAATAAAAATAATAAACGGGTATGATCCAAGTAATAAAAAATTATTAATGGCTATGATTTAACAACAAAAAAACCATCATATGAATATCCAGAATTATATGATGTCTAGAATATTGGGGTTTAAGAAAACATGAAATTAAAGCACAAAAGGTACACAAGTCATATGATCATTTTGTTCTAACAGAAATAGCTTGTGAAATTTAGGTTTTTTATTATTGCGATCGCCATCTGTATCTTACTGCGGTGTGGGTTTAGTATGGCTGATGATCATATCTACATCTGACTACGGACTGGGTTCAATATGGCTCAATCTTTTATGAAGGCATTGTCTAACTGATGAAGAAGATTCAGCAATATGTTCTAAAAAAAATCAAAGTACATTAGCCACAGAGTTTATAAGGTGACATTTTTTTTAAAAAAAAATGCTAGATAGATAAATAACAGATGATAATATAATTAATGTAAGAAAAGAAGTTTACATAGTTTGATAAAGATTAAAACGATAAAACTGAATGGATAAATAATGACAAATAACGAATACCTGAAATAGGTGGAGGTGTAATTTTAGCAGTGTCATTTTGATCATTAGTTGAAATTTGATCATCTTTTGCGGGTGAAGTCGAAGCCTTTTGTAGTTCATCATCATCAATTTCACGGTAATACATAATAGTAAATCGTTTTATTGCATCTGATAACTGAATGTTTACTGGTTTGACATGAAGAAGAAATGTTTTGCTTCTCAATTCTGCGTACACCTTTTCTAGAGGAAGTTCCATGTTCTTATTATGGGAATGCAAAAATGTTAATTGTTAGCCATATAGCCATATAAAGATAATTGTTGTCATATTAAATTGCACATGTAAAAAATTATATCGAAAAATATAACCTTATTGTAATATTGCATAGCTTCGACTGTGGTGAAATTCAAAAGTTTTTCAGTGAGCTCGCCAAAAATAGAAGCCGTGATAGTCTCTGTTTCATCGATCAAACACATGGCATATCAGCATCTATATCAAAAGTTAGAATATATGTTAATTAGAAGAAAAAAAGGACATTATATCTAAAGTTAGAATATATGTTAATTAGAAGGGAAAAAAAAAGATATTAAATGAAGTTGTTAATTCACAGCTATGAAGGAAAAAAATCTGGAACGAAAAAATTCTTGAAGGAAAAAAATGGACATTAAAATAAAAAAGTGTCACGGGTGTGAGTCACACCTGTGAAGAAGAAAAAAGAAAATTGGAGAATGAGTCACAGGTGTACCCGTTAAGGAAGAAAAAATATAGGTCACGAGTGTGACTCGTTAAGTCACACCCATAAAGAGGAAAGTGTCACCCGTGTGACTTGTTGACATCCAAGTAAAAAAGTCACGGGTGTGACTTGCAAGTAAAAAACGTAAAAAATCCAAAATCCACATGAGAAGCAAAAAGCAGTAAATTGAAGAGAGAAAAGAGAAGAAGCAAACCTGGGTTTAGCGGTAAGTTTTTCTTAGCAAGAATTATAAGTGAATGGAATTCCATAGGTAGCAGCTATAGAACGAAAACATCTCTTACATGCCATATACCAGTATTTTTGCAAGATGTGTTGGAAGGAAATTTTAGCTTTAATCTATGATATCTGCAAATAACCTATAACAAGATTTTTATTAAAAATTAATATGAAATATTTTATAAGAATATAAGATGTAGTTACTTTGCTGGTAGAATTCAAGAACATGATTTTGGTAATTTTCTGATGCGATCCGAAGGATATATCAGGATGATATCTCAGATAAGATCGTTCGCTAATAAGGTTTTTAATTTCCTTATTATTTCGTCGTGCCCTGTAACAAAATAATTATAGATATGAAAGCATCAAAATTTTATAAAATTTCTATATAATTTTATTGATTGTTGAAGTAAGTATAAGATGTAGTTACTTTGCTGGTAGAATTCAAGAACATGATTTTGGTAATTTTCTAATGCGATCCAAAGGATATATCAGGATGATATCTCAGATAAGATCATTCGCTAATAAGGTTTTTAATTTCCTTATTATTTCGTCGTGCCCTGTAACAAAATAATTATAGATATGAAAGCATCAAAATTTTATAAAATTTCTATATAATTTTATTGATTGTTGAAGTAACGATACATAATTTTATTGATTGTTGGAGTAAAGATAAGGCAGTACCAATTTTTAAGATCTGCAACTTCTTGCATTGGTAGATCAACTAGAATTGCTGAGTCGAACCAGGTCGATAATGCAACACCTAAAGTTTTGGATTGTAACTTAAAAATAAAATAGAAAGATAACTAACAAAATGTAATAGTATGATGAAGAAAAAAAACATATCGTTATAGAAGTTCACTTTCAGTCTCCTACACACAATTATCGGATAAGAGTGTAAGGATTCAATAATTTGTTGGCCCTCGTTATTAACAAAAGAATTCCACATGGACAGTACAACCATTTGTTGTCTAATAAAAAATGAAATGTTAGAAAATAGAAAGAATTTATCTCAGTTTCATGCAACATATAAAGAATAACAGAGAATTAAAATTACTCTTTGTTGGCGATAACAAATTTCTGCATAGTTGAATTTTGTCCATCTTTGTTGATTCCTTTCTTATCTAAGACTTCAATAACCACGACCAAAATATCTATCACATGTTAAATATAAATATAATTAGATATAATAGACAAAAATTGTGAACATTGTATAAAGAAATAGATTAAGGGTCTAACCAACTGATGATAAGATCGGTGAAAGGTGTACAGTTAAATTTCATGGGGATGATGCTATCATCATTTGGTACAGGTTCAATGACAATGCGGCTCGTAATTATCCATTGTATTTTCAAGTCTTCAGTTTGATATTGAGCCGAAATTGGCTTCACAATGGCATTACAAATAATATATTTCTTACACGGTTGCAAAATGTGGCTCATTCGTTGGATATCATTGTTGAATATAATACCTTCAACTTGTGATCCCTGTTAATAATAAAGAAATTATTAATAATTAAGTAAAAAACATGTTAAATGAAGAAAGTGTAATTGTCATACGTCATAATCAAAAAAGATAAATTTTTGTCTCTTTGATCGTGTACTAGGTGAGGCGACAACATGTTGTTTTTCTTGGACGATAATTTCACAAGACCACCATTGAGCACCAGGTAAAATATCCTTAATCAATGAACAGTTTTCCATCCTGAAACAATTCGTTTAATGAGTTAGTCAGGGGAAAGAGTTTTTTATATGAAATGAAATTATATAAAGTTGAAAAGAAACAATTAACATACCTCCTGACAACTATATCTTTTATAATTTGATTAATTGAAAATTTTCATGAAACACAATATTTCTTGTCTTTCGATCAAACTTTGAAGATTCAAAAGTTCCTGGAATAATCAGAACTTTAACTGATTCAGGAGTTCGAGCTCTTGACAGAGCCACATATAGTTGTCCATGTGAGAATACATACTGACGGAGATAAATTCCTACATGATTAAGTTTTTGCCTTTGGGATTTGTTTATGGTCATTGCAAAACAAAAATGAATAGGGAACTATGTTATGATGAAAGGTATTCCATTTTTTTCATTTTCTGAAGATTGCAAGGGAATTTTAGGTATAAAAACCAATTTTCCTTTGTGAAGTCCAAAGAAAATTTCTATAGAAATTGTATGATCTTTTAATTGTCTGCATATCAACCTTGTCCCATTGTATAGTCCCTCAGTTGGATTCAAATTTCTCAGTAGCATAATTGGGGAGCCTTCTTTGAGTAAGAGTTTGTGTGGAGGTAGCCCTTTAAGATTTAAAGAATTGAGAAAATCTTCATAATCAGCTTGATGTCTTCGGTCAACCATTTTGTCAAAACTTATGTATGAATGCAAATTTCCTGACAATTATTGAATCATCATGTCATTAATTTCATCAACAAAGTTGTTTGTTGGACACAGTACGCATCTGTTTATCATCTGATACGGATCAGATGAATACAAGCTTAGGTCAAGGAAGATGTTTTAAAGTAACTTGGTCAAGGTAACAATGCATTAGAAAAATGTAATTGTAATTCTTTTAAAAAGGATAGTAAAATATATAATGAAAAAAATTGTAACCCGTTAAGAGACTCATCCTTACTATCATAAGGAATAACCAGTTCTTTTGACAAGGATATTTGATCTTACTCATCTACTGGCTCAGTGCCTTCTCCTACACGTAATAAAAATTCACAAAAATCTGGATTTGATATAGCTCACATAGTTATCATCAAAGAGAATTTACACATTTGTGGCCAGAGATGTGAATTTAGAAGACTCAAATCAATCAGTTGTTGTTTTGTAGCTTGGTCAATAACCGGCAAGGTTTTACGAAAATCACCACCAAATACAACAATTTTTCCTCTAAAAGGTCGATTAGAGTCCATGATATCTTGAAGCAAATCATGAAATGCTTCAATGGCTTCTCGTTTTGCCATGGAAGCCTCGTCCCATAAGATAATACTAGATTCAAATATCAATTTTGCAATACTTTTTTGCTTACTTAATTGACAAATTTTTTTCTTCGATAAATCAAGCGAGATTTTAAATCTTAAGTGAGCTGTCCTACCACCAAGAAGGACTGATGCTGCAACACCCGATGTAGCAACAACAATTGCAATATGTCCCTGTGACCGTAAATTTGCAAGGAGAGCTCGATATAAGAAAGTTTTTCCAGTTCCGCCAGGACCATCAATAAAAAAAACTTCCACTAATTGAAGCCAAAACTGAATTCATAACTAAATCAAATATGTACTTCTGCTCATTATTCAACCTTGATTGTAATAATAGGTTTTCTAGATCAACTTGTATATTTATCTCACTTTGTATTTCCTTACTTTGATGTTGATGATAATCAACATGAAACTGATGATCAATAAAATGATAATCGATCAAGCTTTTCCCCATTTGCTCTAGAGATTTATTAATATCTTGAAGGGCCATTTTTGTAATGTCATTAGATGTATACGTACTATAGGAAGAAGAAGCATATTGGTAGTCACAACAAAGGTCGTCTTTAAATGTTTCCCAGAGTTGCTTAGGATTTGTCGATGAACAATAGAACAAGAGTGTAGCAAATAAAAGTCTGAGCGATGCTGGCATTTGAAACATAACAGCTTCCTCAAGTGTTTGTTGTATATAAGAGTCAGACGCTAGCAATCCTAATTGTAGTGTAGCCTCCCTGAAACAGCTTTTTTTCTCACCATCAATAGTTAACAAGTTATCAAATGATGTTGGTCCTTTAACATGTGTAAGTAATAACCTCATGTAATACCTTTCTCCTTCTCTAGGGTCAACAGTAACCAATCTTCCTATTACTTTTCTTCGACTTCTTTCCGACCATATTTTTGTTTTTTGATTCCAAACAAAATGTTTCGAAAAATCTTTATACAGACATTTCATATCTTCTACCTTTTTATTTGTCAAATTCATCCTGAAAAATTCGGTTAGCATTGTTTTCGAGAAGTCGATATTTCTCAACAAATAAAACAAATCTTCATTTTTGTCAAAGGAAATAAATTGGTGATCTAGGAGATGAACCTGCAGTATATAAACTGATGGATTAATCTCTGCTAGATGAAATTCATATATGCGCCATAATGCTTCAGGAGTTGAAATCCAACGACCTTCTTGGAAATTACTGATTTCATCAATATCAGTTGTGCTCTCTTGAGCGACAATACTAAAGTTGACAAAATCATGGCCGTTAAAAACATATTTGTATAAGTACTTAACAAGCTTCACAGTTGAACATATTTCAACATTTATGTGACAATCAAGTAACATCAAAGGGTACGGATTATGAGGAACCGCCCACCTATTATCAATCTCATGTCTGCAAATTTTCACTTTCCTGCCATCATCTCTTTGTCTATAGCATGGATAACTGTCTTCACCATGAACAGTAAAAGGAGCAAAACTATTGGGATAATGGTTTTTGCACACATCATTTCTCATGCAAGGGCAATCTTTGTTCATAAAACCACAAAGACCATGAATCATATACTTAAAATGCTGCTTAAGTATTAGCAATAAATGAGCATGAAGGAATCCACGCTTCTGAAATTCAATAACATAAACAAATGCGGCCACATCCCCAAAGATTTGTTTTTTGATCAACTCATTTTTTAAAATTTCAAATTTAGCTTTGAATACTCTAGCCAATAAATCCGGTCTATCTTACACCTTTTTATGAAATTTAAGATTGTCTTGTATTTCTCTCCACATAGGTTGCAAGTCATAGTCAGGAAAATATCTGGTTTACCATATTTTTGTACCAGAGCCATTGCATCAAGATAACGTCGTTTCATGTCCTTTGGACCACCGATAAATGAAGCTGGGAGCACTACTCAACGGCCAATTCTAGAACCTTCTGTTTGACCAACGGTAATACTATCCAAAATACCTTGCAAAATTTCTGTTCATATCTCATTCTGTTTTTTTTTTCTATGAAAATCAAGTTAGGACGTTTCAATCTTTATATAAGTACCCATAACAAATTGTTGAAGTAGTCTTAAGCTATGGAGCAACATAGATTCATCATTTTCTCTCATTTGGAGTTGATAACAATAATATTCTCTAGCAGAAACCAAACCATCTTCACAGTATCCTTCTTCAGCAACTAGTAGTAAAGAAGATAAATTTGATAAATAAAATGGTGGAATTAAATAATATTTGAAAAATGACAAAACAAAAAGACAAACTTGCCTGTGTTTTCCACAGCGAACAATTCAGATGGATCAGTAAAGGAGTTGAAATGAACATCACTCCCTTCATCTAAAACACTGCTCCTGTTTCTTTGTGAAATCAACCGCTTAATGCCACGATGCCATCCAAATTCATCGGTAGGAAATAAAAGTGGATATTGAAGCGGGTCATAACATGCATAATAAGACTTAATTCTATAACTTGTACCCAAGTGAGCATAGACTTGGATGTGAGGACATCTATCAATTTGTTCATCATTAATTTCAGTCCATATAGCAGCCACTTGTGATGCAGTAGGAAGATTATAAACACGTTGATCAAGGCCAGGATAACATCTCAGAACTATTTCATGATTCTTAAGTGATGGAATGTCTCTAAGACTTCGAAAGAACTTGGCATAAGGATTATCTTGTAAAACTGCCATAATCAGTTTTAAAGTACTCTCACGAAGTTTATCACAACTATTAGTCCTTCTTTTTAGCTCCTCGTCAGTATCAAAGAAATAGAGTTGAATTCTAGATACCTTATTGATTGTTGACACTAAACTGTCAAGGAAATGATAAACTCGTCCTTGAACACGAAATGTATAAACCCCTTTCTTGTTTTTTGTTAGTTCTCGATCATACCTAGCTCCATAGGAAGTAAAAGCTACATTGTTATTATATGTACGAACATTCTTCCTGAAATGTTCTGATTCTTTATCATTGCCAAAAAATAATAGTTTCAAATCGTAAGGCATTTGAGAAGCAACAATAGAAATCTGTCCTGACGCACAACAGAATGATGGAGGTTCAAGATAAAATCATTTTGCATGACAAAGTTCACAATTTGGAACAAAACGAAGCTGTTGAGGCTCAACAGGTAAATTCTGCAAAGATGCTAACTTTGAGGAAGGGCGACGATGATTTATTCCTTAAAACATATAAAAATCTATACATTTTATTATTATCAAAACATTAAGGAATTTATTTTGTCAACCACCATTGGTCCAACACAGTAGTCATATTAAAAATAGTAAAAACATAGGTAAAAAAATTTATACCTTGATCAACATAATTTACATTAAAAATCGAAAGATCAATTTTGTATTTGTTAACTAATGGATTGAAGAATGAGAAGTTGACTGCTGGAAGGTTCACTATTAACGAAAGAATAGCTATGTTGATCAGTAATTGTTTGATGAAGCGTAGGCAAAGTAGCGCTTCTCTTTTTTGCAGCTCGAGTTTTTCTAAGTCGTCGCAAGAATTCTTGTTTTTTATTTTCTGACATTTCAGCATACTTTTGAAGCCTTTTGGCATTTCTATCCATATCTGAATGCCTGAATGCAGACAACATTAACGCTTTTCATATATCAATTGATAATATTTTTTTAAAATATCAAAATATCTGTAGTAACAATATGTGTGAAATATATATATAACTATATATATAATAAATATAATTTAATATATATTATAAATATTTTTAAATGAGATATGTATAAAAAAGTATATATTACATTAATAAATGTTGGGTATAATTAAAAAATGTCAAAATATAACAGGCAAAAAAAGAAGAAGCAATAATATCATCTTTATCGATGATATAAGACAATACATGTAACAAATCACAGATTTAATAAAGAGTTTATCATGAAGCACTAATATCTACTGTATCTGTTAATATTAAAAACAAAAACATCAAACAAGCATACATTTAACAAATAAGGTTAACTATACATTTAACAAAAATCTAACAAACCATACATTTAACAGATAAGGTTATCTATACTTTTAGTTCATTAGTAAAAAATTTAAAAAGTTTGCATAATAATATGGGTTGAATATAGCGTAAGATAAATAAAGGATCAAGAGTTATATAAAAAGGTTAATTCATGCCAATATGATGTAAGCGAGTATATTAATAAAGTAAAATTGTATATGTAACTCATGAAATATGAAAAAATAAACAAGAAACTAATTATCATATCAATGAAAAGAAATATGTCGTGAACAAGTATACCAGAATATTATATAATACATTTTTGTGACATAATTAAACATACCTGAATAGTGCACGAATGAACCAGGAAATAAGGAACAAGAAGAAAACCTAAAAAGAATGAAGGTAAAATGCGGTCAGGAAAACAATTTCAGAAATATTGAAAAGATTAATTGCCGATATGAACTGATATTTATAAAAATGAAAAGTAATTATTTATCATGTATTTTGTATAGACATAACATATGGAAAATGTTAAAGAATTCTAATATATGTTTGATAGGAAAAATCCATCATTCATAATTTCTTAATTAAATACACTTTTTTGTTTTCATTTTCAATTAAATATAATTAGATTATAATTAATTAAAATATAAATAGCGCATATATTTTTCTCATTTTTAATTTAATTTAATATATATATAATTAATTGACAAATTAAAATATAATTAATAGATTGATAAAATTTAAAATAATTTATTTATTTATTAATTAAAATTAAATAAAATGTTATTATTCATTATTAGTTATTGTTAAGTTAATTAAGTCTAGGAGTTTGTACTCACGGGTGTGACTTCATAATTCACACCCGTTACTGTAAATACTTAATTTAAATTAAAATAAGAAAAACAATTTATTAAATATTGATTTAAAAAATTTTAGTCAAGGGTGTGACTTTGTTACTGTAAATATTTAATTTAAATTAAAATAAGAAAAACAATTTATTAAATATTGATTAAAAAAATTTTAGTCTCAGGTGTATTTGAGTGAATAAGATGTATTTGAGATTTTGTGAATTGTTATTCATTTGAAACATCTATAAAATCCTAAATTATTTTTTTCACTCTAAATATTGACCTATTTAATCATTAACTAAATTATTTAATTAATTACAAAATTAATAATTGAATGATGATTTAATTTTTTACTTTTTGATTACACTTTTTATATATGTATTTAGTTTCTATATTTTATCCATTTATAAGGAATACATCACACTTTACATTTCCAACATTTTTAAATTTTTTTCATTCCAAAATTTTACAATCTAATTTTTATTTTTCATTTTTAATACTGTAACTTATATATTTTTAATATTTGTATCATGATTCGTTTCTTAATATACATTTAAAATTTTACGATCTAAATTTAATTATTCATTTTTAGCATTCTAAATTATATATTTTAAATATTTCTATCATAATTCCTTTCTGAATATACATTTTAATATTTTGATGATTTGATTGAAAATTTTTAAATTGTACAATATTCATTTATACATTAAATAATATCATATCTTAGGGCTTTTTCTATATAAAATAAAAGTTAACAGAAATAAGATTAATAAAGAAAAGTTAAGAAGTAAAATGTTATTATTCATTATTAGTTATTGTTAAGTTAAATAAGTCTAGGAGTTTGTACTCACGGGTGTGACTAAATACATAATTTAAATTAAAATAAGAAAAATAATTTATTAAATATTGATTTAAAAATTTTAGTCATGGGTGTGACTTAAACGAGTTACGTGTATTTGAGTGAATAAGGTGTATTTGAGATTTTGTGAATTGTCATTCATTTAAAACATCTATAAAATCCTAAATTATTTTTTTCACTCCAAATGTTGACATATTTAATCATAACTAAATTATTTAATTAATTACAAAATTAGTAATTGAATGATGAATTAATTTTTTTACTTTTTGATTACATTTTTTATGTCTGTATTTATTTTCTATATTTTATCCATCTATAAGGAATACATCACACTTTACATTTCCAACTTTTTAAATTTTTTATTCCAAAATTTTGCAATCTAAATTTTATTGTTCATTTTTAATATTCTAACTTATATATTTTTAATATTTGTATCATGATTCGTTTCTTAATATACATTTAAAATTTTACAATCCAATTTGAATTATTCATTTTTAGTATTCTAAATTATATATTTTTAATATTTCTATCATAATTCCCTTTTGAATATACATTTTAATATTTAAAAACTGATAATTTGTTTGAAAAATTTTAAATTGCACAATATTCATTTATGCATTAAATAATTAAATAATATCAGATATTAGGACTTTTTTTATATAAACTCAAAGTTAACAGAAATAAGATTAATAAAGAAAAGTTAAGAAGTCACGGTTCTTCTGAACAATAAGTCACAACGGTGACGAGTATATAAAGAGACTGAATAAAAAAACACACTCCTATGACTATTAAGCATCGGTATTATCGTGATAATATAAGTTACTTTTTAAATATTTAATTAAAACAATAAAAAACATAAATGTGATAAAAAATTAATCGGTTATTTACAAATGAATTGTATATAAATAAGTTATTTATATAATCAGTAAATAAAGTTTTTTTACGAAGTAATTAGAATGAATCGATGAAACATTTGTATGAAGGTATCCTTAACTCATCTTCCTTAAAAACTCCAAGTTCAAAACTGCGGCTGAAGGTTTAAATTTTCAGTTGATGATTTTTTTTTATATTTTACAAAACATGATAATAATGGATGAAATATTAACATATTATTATCCTAAAAATGTTATATATTATCATAATATAATCATACAAATGTAACACATTAACACAATATAATCATAAAAATCTAATGTCTGCTATTTAACTGTATAAACATGAATATCATGGGTTCAATGGTGTAAACAGCAAATTAGATGATAACAAATAAAATTAGTAAAAATGTAATAAACAGAAGATACAGATATCATTTTCAAATAAGATATAATTTTTTTCAAATATTGAATATTTTTTTGTGTATCTTAATTTCAAATAAGATAAATAATGATATAAACAGATTTCAAATTTACCACGTTGTTAAATTTCTATGAATTCAAATTTGGAATTTTATAGAATCCAATTAAATAAAGTAACTTTTATAATTATCCGAAATTGTATTTAAGGGTAAAAATAATATAAGGTAATAATAATTAGTTTTAAGTCAATCACAACTGCGAATTTTGAATTTAATAGGCAATCACAATTAATTATAATTCAACTTTTGTAGAAATCAAGATTTTACTGATTAATATGTAATAAATTCAATTTGAGACAATAAAAAATGAAATTATATTTTGTTTTATTTATTAATTAAAGAAATAATTATAATTATAAAAATTAATTGATTAAGTAGTAAAAATATATATACGCTTTTTATCATCCTGCATTGTTAATTATTATTAATTATTATATAGTAATAATAATAATAATTAATTAATAATTATTATTATATAGTAATTATTAATTATTATATAATTATTATTATATAGTAATTATAGTTACACTCTACACTTATTTAACAAATTAATCAATTAATTATAATTTAATTAATAAATTAATTATATATAAATTACAATTAAAAAATGAAGGGAAATTCTAAATATACTCCTGTGAAAGTGAATTAATATGTAAATGTTTTTTTTAATTTTTACTTAAATCATATTTTTATTCAAAAGGATCCGTAGAGTTTGGTTTAGGAAAGAAGAAAAATAATTTAAGAAGGCTCTATGTCACGGGTGTGACATCTTAAGTCACACTCGTGACACTCCTTCATGGGTGTGACACAATAAGTCACACCTGTGACATCTTCTTTATTTCTTTTTTTTTTGGTTCTTCTAACTAACTACATACATATATATATATATATATACTATATAATAATTAATAGTAATTAACAATAATCATTAATGTAGTAACATATATACCAAATATTAATATTGACTACTTAATCAAGTAACTATATTTTAATAAATCAAATAATTAATTATAT
>JAOQMQ010000008.1:20963331-20979088 GCA_027563845.1 Erythroxylum subrotundum
ATTTTTTCATGTCAAATTTTAATATTTTATTTTTATTGTGCAATTGGGTCAAATTAATTACTAATTGTGAAGCCACAGTTATGTATATATCATGATTACCATTCCATAAGATTATTAATTTGAACTCCTAAAATTTGATTTAATAGTTAGATATGTTAATATGGCATTCATTTTATGTCTTCAAATGTCATTAGAAATATACTATTGTTAAGTTAAACAAACATATTATGTTAACATAATGACTCTATGATATAAACTCTAAATTAAATGTGTTTTTTTGAAAAATATGAAAGTAATATTATAAGAAATGCCATAAAATATATATAATTCAAATAAAGTCAATGATAAATTTAACCAAAAACAACTCAATATAATGTTATAAATATCTACACCCATTAAATATGAACATAATAAATACAAAATAAAGATATACAAACTAAAAAGTGTTAAAAATTCATAGGTGGAGTAATCTCACATCGGAAAGAGACATAAGGATGAAGTGAGTTATATATAAAGATATATAACTCATTGCTTTAAGGTTTTAAGTTAAGATATGATATTCTGGTTATATATGAGCCTACTTGAATCTGGTCCAATTTACCCTTGGAACCCCTTAAAACCTTTCATTGGTATTAGAGTTAGGTTGGCGAAGTCCAATGAATAGAGATTCATGGATTTGGGTAAGATAAATGGGTGATTCATGGAGTGACTCAAATAGTGTTATATAAGGTATGAGTTGAGGGGGAGCTAGTCCGATATGGTTAGATTCACTTGTGAGAAAGAGATGTTATAAATTTTCAAGTGGAATGACCACATGAAAAAGAGATATAACGATGAAGTGAATTATATACAAAGATAGGACTTATAACCCATTGCTTTAAGATTTTGGGTAGTGATGTGATGTCCTAGTTGTATACGAACTCATTTGGATTCGGTCTAATTTTTCCCTTGGTCCCCCAAAGATTTACAAAGTTTAATATCTCACTCCACTATTATAATTTGTTTAACAAAGTTTCAGGATTGAATACAAAGTTGATATGTCAATCAACAAACTCTTAAACTAATCCAAAAAATAATAAAAAAGGATGAGAATACTATACTACTTGCTTTCTTTATGTTTTCCTCACTCTTGGTCTTTTGACTCCTCTCTCTTACAAAACTTACATATTTTCTTTTTGATATCATGACATAGGTTTTTCTGCATTGTACATAGTCACATACATGGCCATTTAAGTAACTGTGTCTCTTCCAATATTGCCTTAGTCATAGATGTACATGGTTACATAGTCTTCGCCATTCATGTCCTTCATATGGTTCCAGAGACCTACACAATTGATCTGCACAATCATGTAAGTAAAGGACATAGGCATGTAGCACCCTACACAGTTGTGTCTCACCAAAAGAGCTTCATCTAATTGTCATTCATCTTGTCTTCACCTATTCGTCATTCCTATGAATCACATGAGCATTAATAGTCATCAAAAGTCTCAAAATAGGGTTGGACACTCAACAGTATTTCCCTCTAGCTCAATTATGGGAAAGACATGTTATGCTTCAACAACTACTTGGGATACATCCTAATAAGCTTACTATAAAATTCATGTTTGTTTTCAGGAACCACTTTAGTCAACATATCAACACCATTCATATTTGTGTGAATCTTCTTCAACTTTAATTATTACTCCTCAATCATGAACTTCAACTAATGATATTTGACATCTATGTGCTTTATGCAAGAATAATACATAATATTTTTGCTCAAGTCAATAACACTTTGACTATTACAAATACTATATAGTCTTCTTGCTTTACATCCAACTCTTGAAGGAGTCTTTTCAACCAAAGCATCTCCTTACTAGCTTCTACTGTAGTTACATACTTTGCTTCAGTTGTAGATAAAGTTACACACTTTTATAGCTTGGATTGCCATAAAATGGCTCCCCCTATAAAAAATGAAAAGAAAACCTGAAGTGGAATTCCTACCATCAAGATCTATATCCATATCTACATCCGTATAACCTTTAAAATTTGACTTACAACACCAAAATAAAAACTCCACTTTGAAATACCTTTCAAATATCTCAAAATATATTTCATTGCTTCTCAGTGAACCTTTTCTATATTAGAAAAGAGTTTACTTACTAACCCAATCGCTTGTGTAATATCTAGTTTTGTACACATTATTGCATACATCAAAGATCTTACTGTAGATGAGTATGAAATATAAGAAATATCAACTTTCTCCTTTTCTATTGAGGGATATGCATGCTTACTCAGCTTGAAGTGAGATGTTAGTGACATGGTAACTGGCTTGGCATGCTTCATATTAAATCTTTCTAACATCGGTTCAATATATCTTTCCTGTGATAACCATAATTTTCTACTCTTCCTATCCTGAGTTATATTCATGCCCAAAATATGCTTTTCAAGACTTAAATATTTCATATCAAAAGATTTAGACAAATTCTCCTTCAATTTCCTATAATTAGTATATCATCAACATATAGAAAAAGGAATGATGAAGTTCTCACCTGTGAAATTCTTGAAATACACACAAGCATCAACATAAGTTCTCTTGTAACTATAATATGTCATAAATGAATCAAACTTATGATACCACTGCCTTGGAGCCTTTGTTAACCCATATAAGCTTTTCTTCAGCTTGTAGATCAGATTCCCCTTACCTTTAGCTTTAAAGCCTTTTGGTTGTTCCATGTATATCTCCTCTTTTAAATCTTTATGTAAGAAAGTTGTTTTAACATCTAGCTTTTTAAGTTAAAGATCCAAACATGTAGTCAAACCGGATACTATTTGAATTGAGGTCATCTTAACTAGTGGCGAAAAGATTTTATCAAAATCTATACCCTTCTTTTGACTAAACTCTTTCACTACTAGCTTTGCCTTCTACTTCACCAACTTGTCACCATCTTTCATTATCTTAAACACCCATTTATTCTTCAGTGCATTTTTACCTTTTGAAAGTTTCACAAGCTCATATCTATCACTCTTCTTTATAGAGTTCAACTCTTCGTTCATAGTTATGAGCCAAAGATCATTGTATTCATAAGATGCAACATCTTGCATATTCTTAGGCTCTCCCTCGGCAGTAACCAACAAATATTATGAACTCAAATATCTTGTAGAAGACCTTTTCTTCCTTTTCAACTTTCAAAGTTGTATTTCATTAATGATTTCATCTTCAGCACTGTTCAGATGTGGTTCATGTAGCTCATCTTTATCAAGTTGTACCTGATCACCATTAATGTGTGTTTAATCACACACTTCATCTCCTTCACCTATAAACTACTCAATAATGTGAGAAATTGAAGAGTTAAGAATACCATAGGATGAACAACTGTGTGTGGACTTATCTTCTCTTGGAAGATCTGCACTTTTCTTGTGCTCCTGGAATATTATATCCTTGCTTCTGATTAATTTAAGGTTCTCTGGGTTATAGAGTCTGAAGCCAAATTGATGATCACCATAGCCAACATAGATGTAAGGTATCTCCTTTAAGTCAAGCTTCTATCTTTGATCCTTAGGGACATGTCTAAATACCTTACAGTCAAAAACTCTCAAATGATGATATATGGAATCTTTACTAGTTAACGCTCTCTCGGAATCTTAAAATTTAATAGACGTGAGAGAGCTTTGTTGATTAAATAGATTGCAGTTCAAATTGCTTTACCCTAAACTATCTTCAACAATATGGACATTCTAAGCATGCAACGAACCTTCTTGATTATATTTATGTTCATCTTCTTAGCAATACCATTATGTTATGGAGTACCAAGTTATAGTCTTCTCAAGTTTAATGTTATGCGATATATGGTATTCTTCAAACACCTTGGAAGTATACTCACCTCCATT
The DNA here is from genome assembly GCA_027563845.1 of Erythroxylum subrotundum. NCBI lineage: Eukaryota > Viridiplantae > Streptophyta > Magnoliopsida > Malpighiales > Erythroxylaceae > Erythroxylum > Erythroxylum subrotundum. Next base: position 20,967,202 of record JAOQMQ010000008.1, read on the forward strand.
ATTTGTTCACAAACACTTCAGCTTCCTCTCATCTTCCCTTTCTACCATGGAATGAAACTTATAAAAAGTTTCAAAAACTTGACTCTTTTCTTTCAATACGTACACCCAAGTCATCCTCGAAGCATCATCATAATTGTAACAAAATATTTGTTACCTCCTAGTAACTCCTTAATTGAACCATAAAAATCTAAATGCTCCAACTCCAATATCTCCATCTAATTTATAAATCTTATCTTGAAAGAGACTTTATGTTGCTTTCTTGCCAAACAATAATCACAAGGATTAAGCTCTGGGGTGTTCTTGATTGGGATAAAGGATTTACCAACTAGCAACTTTAATCCCTTTTCACTCATGTTCCCTAATTTTCTATGCTACATATTTGGAGATTTTCTCTTCGATTGTGTGTGCTTTTCCACCACCACACACCTTTAAGTGTGCCTTATACAATGTGTAACATAACTCTCCTCGAGCAATATTCATTGCTTATTTAAATAGTTTCTACTTCCTATCCCTGAAAGCTTGAATCCTTCTTAATATAACATGTTTATTGATAACAATTATGGTCTTAAATCAGGGATGTACTGTACATCTCTTAAGGTTAATAAGCATCCGACATTTTTTTGAACTCACATATCACCCATACCGATAATCTTGGCATAACTTTGATTTCTCATCTTTACGCTTCCAAAGTCTCCATATTAATGATTTGGGTTTTGAGTAGCTGATTGAGATGTACTTTACTTTTGGAACACAATGATATGAAGCTCCTGTGTTAATCAGCCAATTAGAACCCAAATCACTGATAAGGAAGCACTCACTTGCGGACAAAACTAAGGACACCTTATCATTTGTTCTTGAAGCTGTTGCAGCAGTATTCTTATTATCTATATTATTATGATGATCTTGCTTTTTCTGATCCATTTTTCATTTATAACATAACCTCTTAATGTGTCCTAGCTTGTCATAATAGTATGTCTCCTCCTCTTTATCACCTTTAGACTTTGATCGATTCTTATACTTGTCATGCCCTTTGAGACCTATACTCTTGCTCCTTCCCCTACTTTCTACTACGAAAACTTGCGTATTGTCAACTTCTGTCTCTTTTCTTATAATTTCTTCATTGAACATACTCTCTTTAATTACATCCAAAGAGAACACACATTTAGGAGTTGAATTGCTAATCGTCACCACCAATGTCTCCTAGCTATCCTGTAGCAAACTCAATAGGAGCAAGGCTTGAATCTAGTCAATAATGATCTTTATTATAGTGAGCCTTGCTCCTAGTCAATAATGATCTTTATTGTAGTGAGCTTAGTAATTATATCTTGGAAATCACTCAAATGTAGCTATACAAATTTTCCATTTTTCATATTCAAGTTTACAAGTCGTTTAGTCAGAGAGGCCTTGTTATGGGTAGTCTTCCTTTCATAGATTCCTTCTAGCTTTTTGTACAACTTAAAAGGATTCGTTTCTTGTGACATATGGTTAAACATGCAAATATCAATCTAATGTTGAATCGTGCCCAGATTTTTTCGCTTTATCTTTTCTCATTCTCTATTTGACATCTTCTCAAGTTTTGAAGGAACATCATCCTTCTCACCTTTGGTCACATCAATAGGATCAAAGAAATCCTTATAATATAGAAGGTCCTCCATCATAGGCCTCCAAATAGAGTAGTTTGTTAATGTCAATTTTACTATATAGTTGTTTCCAACTTTTATCACGATGATTATGATACCAGTTGTTGGGAGACAATAACACAACTCTCTAAAAGATCAACTACATTTCATTAACAAAATACTCTTCATGTTTAACCAAAAAATTAGTATGAGAATAAGAAACTTAACAAAGAAGCAAACACTGAGACTTATGTGAAAAACCCTCTAGTGTAAAGGAAAAAATCACTTGCCAAATTGACAAGCAAATCCATAAAACTCAAATAAGGATTTACAAAGTTTAAGGCCCGTTTAGTTCTACTTCTGTTTTACTGTTGTAGTTTTTGATTTTTATTTTCTATTTTCTGTTTTTGGTTTATGTTTTTTTTCTAAGAAAAACAAAAACTTGTTTGGTTAAAATTTGTAATGTAAAAACTAAAAACAAAAACCTGTTTGGTTGAGATTTGTAATAAAAAACTAAAAACAAAAACATGTTTGGTTTTATCATCCTATTTCTATTTTTATAATTATACTCTTATGTTAATAATTTTAATATAATACATTATATTTTAAAATTAATTAATTATCATTATAGTTAAAATTAAAATCTATGCAAATTAAATATAATTACAAATTACAAACTAACTGTAGTCATTCTAATCAATAAAAAATGTCCATCATATTATAATTCTTGAAAACATAATAGTATTATCATTTACAAAAAGAAATATAAATCAATTAGAAATAATATAATCAATTCACATTTGCCTAACAATTTCGTCTCGCTTCTAAAGCATACCTCGAAGTTGTGTTGGAGTGATATTATCCACTACTTGAAAACTTACATCTTCATTTTCACTTTCCCTAATTTGTTCTTCATTTTCAGCACAACTGTCAAATAATTCATCACTTTGTCCATACATTCTAATATAATTGTGTATAACACAACAAGCAATAACGATGTATTTTTATTTCTTCATATCATAACTCGGCATGTTTTTAAGTATAGGGAATCTTGCTTTTAGAACGCCAAAACATCTTTCAATAACATTTCTTAATGAAGAATGCCTGTAGTTAAATAATTCCTGTGGACCTTGAGGTCTTCCTCTGCCTCTATAATCTCGCAAATGATATCTTTCACCTCGATATGGTGAAAGAAATTCAGGCATAGTAGTGTAGCCTGAATCAACCAAATAGTAATTACCTAACATATAAAGAACATAATATTAACAAAAGGATATTAAAAATGAATCATAATTACTATGTTTATTTAAAATAATATAATACCTTGCAGAGGCATAGGAAATTGATTCACTAGATTTGTCACTGTTTCTAAAAGAACTCGAGAGTTATTTGAAATACCTTCCCATCCAGCCATTACATATGTAAAACGTATGTTAAATGAGCAACAAAACATAATATTTTGGGTTGGATTATTTCTTTTGCCCCTATATGGTATTTGTTCATCAGTTGAAACATGTGCATCAATATATGTACTATCTATTGCTCCTATATAATCCTAAAAATTAAAATGCATATTAAAATAATTATTAATCATAAGGTCATACTTAAAATGGTAATTAAATATATAAATGTACCTGAAAATCTGGAAAGAATTTTGAATTATGTTGAATATCAGGAGGTGTATTAGTAAAAGATGGTGAAGTAATGACTTATTTTACAAGACGATTAACTGTATATAAGACTTTATGAAAGTACTTAGAAATTGTCTAGGTGGAATGTTGAAAGCGTTCTGCATTGACTCTAGTTGTCTCACTATACCCTATAGTCATCAAGAAAATTGCTACTTGTTCCTCCATAGTCAAATGACTTTTTGCCTTTAAGCCTCATAAACTTTTCAACTCTTCACACAAGCTTAAGAAGATTATCTTTCTCATTCTTAAGTTTTCATAAATCCTTTTAAGATTCTCATTCAAAAGTTATAATATCCAATTATGACCTAGTAGAGCAAAAGTTCTACAAAATTGCTTTTGTAAATGGAAATATTTGTTCTCTACCCCAGCTACAGAAATAATGATTAACTTTTTCTGTTCATCATCAAAATTTGATTCGAAATCTGATAAGAAATTCATGTATCTACAATGACAACATTAAATAATTAATAAAACATTCAATAAAAAAGTTTAACCAAATGTAGACAAAATATTCATAAATTAAGTCAAATATTCATACAAATCGCAAACTTAAAATGTTCAAATTATGGAATAGTGTTTAAAATAAAATTGTCAAATTAATAAGAATTCGATATGCAATAACATAAAAATATAACTAAAGCGATATAATCCAATCCAGCTTCCTCATATCTGTCATCGTTATAAAAATATCTCTATAAAGTGGAGAATAATGTAAAGCCTTTATAGCTTTTCCATATTGCACATTGTTAACACCCGATTAATCTAAGGAATTCATACATTCTATCATTATGCTAGACTTTTAAGATCTATTCTTTGCAGTGGATGACGTTTCACTCAGTTTTTTCTCAAGTAAATCATTCTTCCTTTTGATTGTTCACCAAGTATAAGCAATACCTCTTCTAAAATGTTAGAATGTGTCTTCTTTGCCTTCTTATTCTTAAGAGATTTCTTCTCTTAGATGTAGAACTTATATCTTGATCTTCTTTTCATTATACTAATAATCTTCATCAACATCCCTTCCATGTTCCTCTTCTGTACTATTCAATGGAGATTTAGTTTATGGATATGCATGCACACCGATTACAGTAGTATCTCTAAAAATATGACACAAGTCTGAAAATTTCTTACATCCTTTTTTCTTGAATCTGTGAGTCATTTTATGCACCTATAATGATGAAAAGGGAATATGTGAATAAATATTATATAATATGATATATTAATAAAACTAAGACATATTTTTACCTTAAATAGATTTTCCCATCATTCATTTATAACATTAACTTCGCCAGTAAAGGAGTTGTAGTCGATTTCTATTTTTTTTTAGTAAGTTCTTGAAATTCTTCAATCTAGCAGTTAATCTATTATACTTATTCTTTAATTGAATATTAGTATACTCCTTATTGAATTTTGTTTAAAGCCCTGCCTTAATATTCTTCCAATTAGATTTAGAAATGGTAGTAGTCGTTCGATTTCACTTCTTTACTTCTTCAACCATTAAGGAGATTAAATACATCTCTATGGTATCATTCTATACTCCATCCTTTTCATTTATTTCCATATAATCATTGGAATTGTTCATATTGTTCAATCCTTCTATCACTAAATGTAATCATATATAAATGATATCAATCACAACAATTTCTACAAAGTATTAAATGCTAAATATGGTTCAAAACAAACATGAGACAAATACAAAAATTTCTGAAAATATTAAAATAAATATAGTTCAAAATAAAAACAACCAAATCCATAAAGTTACGAATGAAAACAAAAGGGTTGTTGGCAGATAGAAAAAAGTTCAGCTAAACTGAACCTTTCAACACAATTGGATGACCGCTACAGTAATGATGTTTTTAAGAGAATCTTGTTAATGAAACTGGGAGATAACTTGAGTGGGTTTAATGGTGGTAAGGAATATCCTTCAAATGAAGTTAATCATCAAAATTCAGGAAGTCACTTATATGAAGATGCAACTGATGCAATTTAAAATGCACATATGAAAGCAGCTTCCTCGGAACCAAATTCGACAACCTATAACTTTAGGTTGAAAGTGGGCCATACATTGCCAGAGATGATCAAGACCTCTAGTAATAAGGTCCTCTCTGAAGAAAGGACATCAAATTCAAAAGCAACAGTCCGACCAAGCTCTATTAAAAATAGGAGAGGTAGTTATTATGATAATAACATGTGGGGTTCGATGGTAAGGAAAGTAAATCAATTAAGGACATTATCTTGGTTAAATCTGTCAAAGCACGAGGAGGGATATTGTTATATCCCTCAGCTAAGTGATGAAGTTGTATATTTGAGACAAGTATCACATCTTTTTCTTTCTGGTTTTCCTTATATGAATGAACTTCAATTATAATTCACTCTAAATATGAATTTAGAAAGAAACTAGTTAAGCAAAAAAGAAACATCTGATAACTCAAAGAGTACAAAAACAAAAACTAGTAGTAATATCCACAAGGTATACTTTAGTAAATGATTATATAACTAAAGAACTCGTAAGAGTGCAATAGAAATGTGAGTCTATGATACTTAAAATGAGGTTTTATATGTTGACAACTTATAATCGAGACAAATTCTTCGTAAACTATACTTGGCATTGAATTATATCATTTATAAGGGACCCTTGTCGATAGTAGACATTATAGAAGATGCAAGCATGTTATATGCTAATTGTAATCATTGAGTCAATGTTGCTTGGTATCTAATCCGTCAAATGAAATGTAAACAATATGCTTTTCGATTATACAATTCGATCCTTATTACAAACTACATCTTGTGGGTTAAAATGGGATCTCAGTCCAAGCTTTAAGGAGTAACAAAAGTGACAATGAAGGGTCACCTTCCACGATTGAAAGAAAACAAAATTAAATGTAGCTGTAGAAGATATAACTACAAGCTTTGTATGACAACATGTATTAATCAAAAACAGTAATACCTTCTTTACATGGCAAAATGGTTTCCTTGCTGACCTATTTTTCTACTAATATATATATATATATATATATCATGTTGCAGTTATATGATGCTGCTATGAGTAGAAACTGGACAAAGGGGGATAAATGCCTGGTGTAGTGGAGAAACATAAATAGGGAAGACGGTAGTTGGTGGGAAGGTAAATTTGTTTCCTCAAAAGAAAGTCAGACAAGTTTCGTGACAGCCCTTGGGAGAAATACCATGTTCGTAAATGGAGAAATACTTTAAAATGTCACAGGATAAATATGGGATCCAGAAACTAAATGAGGATTCGAAGAAGTTGGATTTCTTCAACAAGTAACTACCGTTTGCACCCTAATGAGAGGTTAGAGATCAACCATTACAGGAGCTTGGAAACAGTAAAGCCTGACGTAGATGTTATGATGAAAAATGCTCAATCTTATTTTGTGAAAATGATGAGCTATCCACAAGCTAAGGGATTATCAGTCCAGAAATTACTCGACATTAATGCAGAATCTACGACTTTTAAGTCCGAAGGTTATTGAACTTAACAACTATTGGACTACTGAACTTATCAGAGGTCTGATATAATACTTCATCAATCTCAACCCTTGAAACACAAGAAGGCTTCTCTCATGAAACAAAACATAGTTGATGAATTAATGAATTAATTTTAATTATGCTACAGTAACATGTGCATGTTACTCTCTCACTTCTCTTTTGCATGAATACTGGAACATGAGAAGAAGGTGGTTTGTCGTTGTAAAGATGCAATAAGAGATTAAAAAATACTTGGTGATAAAAGGATACTAGAACATGAGAAGAAGGTGGTTTTGTCATTGCAATAAGAGCTAAACGATGCAATAAGAGATAAAAAAGACTCTTTTTTAAGACCAAAATCTGGCGAAATATCTATCTTATTTCCCTGACTCTTTCTCCTTAAGCAGATGGTTAGCATGATTAACCAAGCCTCTCATAAGCAACACAAGAAGGGCCTCTCATATGAAACAAAAGTGTCGATGAATTAATGAGTTAATTTTAATTATGCTACAGTAACATGTGCATGTTACTGTAGCATAACTTCCACTTCTCTTCGTCGTATTCACGCCAGAGAAAGTGATGGGCATGTTCATGTTTTAACGTAAATAACAACAATATTTGTCAATTAATGGTTTAGAAAACACACATTAGCTGATATGAAAACAAACCTAGAAATCACATACTAGAAGACGCAGGCATTAAGAAGACGGCAGAAGACGTAAAGATGATAGATTTTTTGTTGATTTCTATGTGTAGAGACCTTTTAATGCAAGCAATAGAAATAAGGAAACAGAAATAAGGAGAAATAGCAGAAGAGGTTGTAAAACTACAGTCACGACAGCAGGGAAACTTGTTTTCGCAACATATAAAAACCTGTTTTAAAAATACATAAAAACGACTTTTTTACGTTTTGAAAAACATGCTGCTGTTTTTTTTATTTTTAACAACGAAAAACAAAAACCATTTCAACCAAACAAGTTTTCAGGGACTATTTTATTTTTTCCGAAAATAACAACAAAAAAACAAAAAAAGGAACCAAACACCCCTTTAATATCTCAGCCATAACTATAAGTTGCCTCTCAAAGTTTCAGGATTGAAACTAAAATTGGTATGTCAATTAACAAACTCTCAAACCAACCGTAAAAGTAATAAATAAGGATGAGAATATTATATTACTTGCTCTCTCTTTATTTTCCATACTTTTTGGTGTTTTGATTGCTTTCTCTTGCAAAACCTATGTATTTTTCTCTTTTATATCATAAAATAGGTTTTTCTGCACTGTCCACGATCATATACACAACCATAAAAGTGGCTATGTCTCTTCTAACACTACCTCGCCATAAATGTATATGACTACAAAGAGCTACACAGTCGTCACACATGGTTGTGTGTGTTATAAACACAACTGTGTACACGATCGTGTATGTCTTCACCCTCACGTCCTTCTTCACACAATTTCAGAGACTTACATGGTTGATCCACATGGTCGTCACACACAGCCGTGTATGTAATAAACAAAAACGTACACGATCGTGTATATCTTCGCTCTTCATGTCCTTCTTCAGATGGTTACAAAGATTTATATGGTTGATCCACACAGCCACATAGGGGTGCAACACCCTAGACGACCATGTCTTCCTAGAAGAGCTTCATCCAACTATCATTCGTGTTATCTTCACTCATTTTCGTCATTCCTACAAACCATAAAAGCATTAACGATCACGAAAAGTCTCAAAATAGGGCTAGACACTTAACAAAATGGAGAAAAATAACAAAATATAAAACATAAAATAATATGAAATTGGAGGATAGTTTTCCATATATAAAAATGTACATGTGCTAGGGGAATAAAATATTTCAAAAAAAGCGAAAATAAAACAAATTGACTAGGCCTATGGTTCCAAACTTTGCTATTTCTCGGAGTTCTCAATAAAGAACAAGAAACCAGAGGCCTCCATTCCTATTCATCCACAAATTTTCAAATGACACTAAAACCTTCCCACCTTCCCATCATCAATATTATCCTTATAAACCATTATCATCTCACGGCTACTCAATATCTTAGTTAACGACCTTGTCTTTTCAGCCCCCACTACTGCTTTTACCTTTCTCACTTTTAATCTTTGTGGTATTATCGTTGGTGAGCCTAACCAACGTGTTCAATACTACCAAAATGGCCAAAGCCATCTTTGTTCTTCCCTATATTTCCTTTAAAGATATATATGGAGGTCTTAAATTCTTTTGTGACCTTAATTCTGGAGGTTTGTTCATTCTCTTTTGGGATACTCATGCTCTGGTCAGCAACTCAAGCTTTCGACATGCCAAACGCTTATATTATAATGATACCATTAGTTTGATAGACTTGTCAGTCGGAGATGCTTAGGTTTGTGTGCTAGGGAAGTCAACTTCAAAGTTGTTAAGTGTTGGAGAGGATAAAAGAGAGGTTAATCCTTCACCTGGGTTGGAGTTTATGTTTAGTTTAATCTTGTATAGAAGTGGTCTTGCTTGTAGGATTTTAAGAAACAATCGTAGAGTTTATTATTGGGGTGATAATAATGCTAAAGCTGAGAATTAGAGATAGTTTGGTACTTTAACATTGTCGACATTGGTTGCTAGAGTGTCTCATGTTTATGGATTAACTAAGACCATACAATCAAAATAATGGTCTTATAAAAATACTCACATAATCAATATGAGACAATGAATGCCCAAATGATTGAAAAATACTTAGAAATATGTATATAGGACGCTTAAAAGCTTCTTAATGCTAAAATCAACGAGAAAAACCTATTTAGTGTTTTGAGACCTAAAATAACCATTGGAGCCAAAAACTAGCCCTTATAACAGTTATATTCAACACATATACTGGTTCACTGATATGCATTAAAAGCTCTAAATTTACTAACAGTTGGAATACTAGTGACTAGTATACATATTAGTCGACCAATATGGCACCTTGGTCAACCAATACATCAACTAATGTTGTTATAAACTCACGATATGACAAATTTAACAACTTTAACCTATAGTAGTCGATCACTAACTTATATAGGTCGATCAGTCCCCCTAAAAATATAATTTTAGCAACTTCAAATGCCCAAAATCAATTTGTTTAATCCAAATATGATTTAAAAACTTCCCAAAATGTTCCTTAAAGATTAGTTGAAATATCAAGATGCCCTTATATTAAAAAAAACACTTCAATACCCATTAATGAATGTAAAGATTTATGCTATGAAAAGAAATGAAATGTTTCTAATGGTGAGCCATTTAGACTATCAAAGACAATCAAGATGAGCTTATGATAAGTAATACATAAAATAACCTTGATGTCTCTTGATCTTCTTTTTGACTTAATCTTGACACTGAAAATTGCAACGTCGCCTTTTCTATAATAATCCTTTTATATGTTAAGATTTTGTTCTTATATTCCTTCTTATGATCAACATTAAACTCATTAGCAGTGCTTATATTTTGATATCATCAAAACCTCGATTGAAACCTCCGTTGGTTTAATAATCTCCTTTTTTATGATGACAAAATATTTGGGGTATTAGAAAGTAATATGATAAATTAATTATAACTCATATCAAGATAATAATTAATTCTTCCTTGATTAGTGCATAAAATATAAATCATATTATAACCATAATTCAATATTGAGAGCAAGATTTAACAAAAATATACATTATTAAAGAAATATAAATATTTCCATTGCGTAGAATAAAAAGATCACATGTACTCCCCCTTAATTATAACATTTCCCTCTAATGTCACAAATTTTGTTCCTACCCTTTTTAGAAACATAAAAAAATCAACTAGTTAAAGGGTAAAATGTGACCTAATTAAATTGTATAGCTCATCAAAGCGATGCATCATGTTATCTTGAAAAGAGTCAAGCTCTCCTTATAATGTGATAAGCTAATACTGCTTCAAGATGAGCATTAGGTGTGAAGCGATGACATGGTAGAGGTGGTGGCCTCATCATCTGCAGGCTCCGTGGTATGGCTCAAAAGATGCTCACTGTGACTATCGTATAGCTGAGCCTCGTAGACTATGGATGAGTGCTAAGCTTGGAGATATTGTCACTGATGTGATTTATTCATATGCCCATCAACCAATTGATATCCTATGCAGTTGAGAGTAACATAATCAAAGAAGAAGTTGAAGTCATTCTCATCGCCAACATCAAAGAAGAAGTTGAAGTCAATCTCATTGCCAACAGGAGGAATCTGGGAGTGTTAAAAGATGAGACTAAGGATGAGGGCATAAGGAATGTTTTGTTTCTTCTTTTTTGTTTAATGGAAATGGATCATATTAATTAAAAGAAAGAAACATAAGTGAATACGCTCTCCTATCATAAGAGTAGAGAGAAACCAATGGCTATCAGAGCCTAGAAAAGTAAAATGACCACTAGTAAACACAAAATTATATTTGATGAAAAGATGGTGGAAACGAGGAATTGCATTAGCCTCTTTGCCACTATTGTTTTTCACTTTCTATCTCTTTCTCTCTTATTTGAATTATGCTCAACAAATCTTCTTACTTTCTAAACTACATAGTGTTTAACAAGACATTGTTTTGCATGTTTTTATAAGAGAAAATACATACTAACATCTCTAATTTCACTAATGCGAAAAAAAAATCATAAAAATTTTGTCTAATTAAGAGAAGTAAATAAATTGCTCTCTTTCTATAAGTTTTTCTATTAAAAATAGATATAGTGTATTTTTAATCCTATCATTTATACTAAAATATAAGTTAGACCCTAATAGGCATTTAAAAGGCAAAAAATGTATTTTTAACCTTAATTCTTTAATCGAAATATAGGTTAATCCCTAATTGTATAGAAATATAAAGGTGTCTTCATTTGTTATATATCACGTCAATCTAGGCGTGAAATATATTTATTATTTTTATTAGTCAAGTTTTTATATGTTGCAGTGAGACCAATGTTATCAATACCGTACCGGGCTCGGTACCGGATTGGGCTCTGAAACGGAACTATACCGCTAAATTTTTTAAATTTATGAAATAGTCCCTAAAATTTTTAAAAATTGCAAAATAGTCCATATTGATATATTATACAGTTGT
>JAOQMQ010000008.1:20996597-21012196 GCA_027563845.1 Erythroxylum subrotundum
GCCCTCTTTTTACCATTTTTTACATCCTTTCTTGAGCGAGACCTAAACCGTCTACTTCTGTGTTTATCCTCAGAGCCAGATAATGAAACATACCTTGAACTCCTTGAATCATCATTAGAATAAGAATCTGAGTCATAGTCACGTCGAAGCTTGATGGGTTTACTTCTCCTTGTCTTTCTCTTTCTTGTACGAATTGGATTGGTTTCATTATATAGAGCAATAGCATGATCATGCCCCCTCGAAGGAGGAAGACCCTTCGGTTCTTGGAACACCTCCTGCTGTTCATTCTGAACCTCCATTGCGATGGACTGAAGCACTCCTTGCAAGGCCGAAGTTGGTTGGGACTGCTTACAACCTTGCCCTCTCAAGGTGACTACTTCTTTTCCATGTTCAAATCCCCAGCTCACTGTTTCCTGCTTGAAATCTACTCTCACTTCTCCCAAAGTCTTCAGCCATTCTGTACCTAAAACCAGATCGATTACCCCCAATTGAAGAATGTATGCATCAATCCGTAGTTCCACATTCCCTACTAGCACCACAAGTCCCCTACATCGTCCCTGTGAAAAACATTTTGTCCCATTCCCCAATTTAACTCCATAAGCTGTTGTTGGCACAATCGGCAACCCCAAGGTATTCACCAAGTCTTGCGACAGGTAGTTGTGGCTTGCCCCACTGTCGATGAGGAGCAAGATGGGAATCCCTGCTAATTTGCCCTCAATTTTTAGAGTCTTGGATTGAACTAGTTCCCCATACTCTGCGACCTGACAGACCATCTCCCATGCTTCTCCCACGTCGGGTTCCTCTTTATTCTCAACTCCAGAAGGTGATCCCTCTTCCTCTTCGTTTTCCTCCCAAATCAGTAGTCGTAGATGTTTATCGGGGCAGATATGGTTAGGGCTATAATGTTGCCCACATTTGAAACACAAACCCTTGATCCGTCGATCCATCAATTCCTGGTAGGAAAGGTTTCTGGCTCCCTTTGGTTGTCCGTCGGTGGCCTTCTCCATGCAGGGACGCCGATCAGCTCCTCCCTCGCGGGTGCCCCACTGGTTTGCGCCGTTGCTGGGTGTCGCTTGGGGTCGGGTCACCCCGGGTCGGGAACCCACCCAGTTGCGTCCCCTACAGTCGGGTTGGGAGGCCCGACTCGTGGGCCACCCATGGGTCTCCAACCCGCATTCGGCTTGAAGTGTGACGATGGAGTAAGCTTTCTCTCCACCGCACGAGCTGCTGCTATCAGTCGATAGTGAGAAGAAGGATCCAGCGCTACTACCTCCAATCGTATATCCTCTCGCAGCCCTCCAAGGAAGAGTCCCATGTATTGATCTTCGGGGAGAGGAGGAACCTGAGCCATCAACATCTCGAAGGTTTCCACATATTCATCCACGGTTCCCTGCTGCGTCAACGCCTTCGGCTGGGAAAATGGATTCCCGATGTAATGATCTCCATACCGATCGAACAAGGCCCTCTTGAAGGTCTCCCAATCCATCTCTGGCCTCGATGCTAAGAGGACCTTAAACCAGTGCCAAGTCATGCCTTCCATGCTGATGTGAGCCAGCTGTACCCGAAGCTCGGGTGGGGTGCCTTGAACTGCAAAATACATTTTCGCTCTCAAGACCCATCCTACCGGGTCGTCACCTTGGAATGGAGGGAGCTCTATTCGTTTAGCTCAGAGCTGGTGTTCCTCCGTCATTGTGGAAGTAACACCACTTCCTTCGGCTGCCGTATGGACCGATTTGTCTCGTTCCATCGAACTGGACCCAGCCTCCGATGATTTTTGCGCAGCTTGACGTTGGAACCCCTCACGTAGCTCGGCGTGCATGGCCGCTAATGCCCTGGAGAGGTCATCAACACCCTTATGTAAGCTACTCAGTTGTACCGTATGATCCATCAACTTCGTTTCTACTGCAGTCATCCGAGCATCCATTGCTTCCCATTTCTGTTGCGCCATCCTTGTTTGCATACACTGGGCCTCTCAATGAAAGCACCAATGATAAGCAAATGGATGAGAATATAGTGATTTTATTGATATTAGCTATAGCCTCGTAGGAAATTCCTCAAGCACTATGCTACCAGCCAAATAGTGGCCCCTTAAGCTTAACAGCTGAGACAATTCCGAGAGAAAAGATACCCCTCTGTACTACCCTCCCATTCCCTTACATACTCTGTCCCCTCTGATTAGCTATCAGCTTCTCTCTCCTCTAACTAATTCTAACAAACTCATTGTCTAACCGTTAGCTGACTCATCATTGAAGCTCTCACTATCTGCTCTGTCTTCTTCTTTCTTCTGGAATATATTAACATGGGTTTGTGGCCCATGTTCTGTTCCTGCTTCCTATTCCTCCTAGACTAAGTTAATATGGGTTTATGACCCGAAAAGCTATCAGCATCTGAGTATTACCTTTTATCCTTATTGCTATTTTACTTCAAAAATCTTTTAAAAGGTTTCTAACTGCTAATATTTTGCCTACAAGAAAAAGTAGCAATTGGCCTGAAGAGAGCCTTGTGTTATTGGGAACTCGTTGTTTTTATGGAAAACAATATACAAAGGGCCATACTGCTATTATTGTATAAACTAAACACTAGCTACTGGTTCAGTTTTAGGGTTAAGATCCAATTGTGCGTCACACTTGTTTTATGCTCTACGAGGATGCTGTATTCTTAATGAATGTTTAATAACTTTGTTATGAATCCATATTTAAATGGCCTAGAATTGTAAGGCTTCACTCCATCCCTCAGATTAAAAATTCCTTAAAATTTTATTCAGACGTTAAGACTTGATCCTAAAATATGTATTGCGAACAATCTCAACAGTTTAAATATAGAGCCAGCAACATTCTGTTTTAGTACTGATCTGGCCTTTATTCTCCCAACATTGCTTTTTCACTTGAAAAATGCAAACAAGGAACTAATCAATTATCAGTAAATGGGAACTGTCAGCATGACTAACTTTAGTGGCATATTACCAAAGATACTGCATAAGATAATCTCTGTTTTTTATTTTTGATGCATAGCGAAAGGGGAGAGAAAGTTTCATGGGATGTATAATGTTGACAAAAGTTGATTTGTCTCTCAATTCAAAACTTTGATGACAGTTTTGTAGTTTCATAGTTTATCATTATTCTTCACATCCTAATGATTCAAAGAAGATCTTCCATGTTTAACTTCTGAGGAGATATACTAAATGGTATTCCTTACCTCTTTTGAAGCGAGCTCTGGTCGGTGAGGGCTTGGGTGA
Organism: Erythroxylum subrotundum; assembly: GCA_027563845.1. Lineage (NCBI taxonomy): Eukaryota > Viridiplantae > Streptophyta > Magnoliopsida > Malpighiales > Erythroxylaceae > Erythroxylum > Erythroxylum subrotundum. The sequence continues at coordinate 20,999,833 of JAOQMQ010000008.1, forward strand.
GGAGCAACTATTTTCAGCAGAAGAGAGCCCCATAAAAGATGGTTTTGGCAATGAGATTGATGACTATCTTTTGAGGCTTAAGGCAAGTTCATTTCTTTTTCCTTCTCCTTCTATAAGGTTTTGTAGCTATTAGCGTTATCATAAATCAGATGATACTAAGACTATCACAACTTTTTAGCAATTTAGTTTATTTGCAAGTACATGAAGTTTGTAAGCATATGAGAGTTTTGGAATGCAGGTTAATCTTTGTGCCAGAGATAAAAGTAAACATTAACTGAAGTTTTATTTGGTTATTCTTTTGCAAACATTAACTGAAGTTTTATTTGGTTATTCTTTTGCAATTGCTTCAGTGATATCAATTAGTTTATCTTGTAGTAAAGAATGGGTTTTCAATAACTTATGTCGGTTCATATAATCGAGGTTATTGAATGGATATCATCCATTGACCAAGTTCGTGAGTCATTAGGGGACTTGTCACATTAAAATATCATTGAGAGTTATGGTTTTATTCATGAAATTGAAATAAAGAACATAGAAAAGCTTGGTTCTCATGATGATAATTTAATGAAATACATGAACTATGACAGAAAGCGCAAATCAAATGTGATGAACTGTATTTTCAGCTCTGTCATGTCGTTTTCTTAACAAAGGACAATAATGATCATACTTCTGCACTGCTGTCGCAATATCTCATTTCCATCTCTACTTACATATTTTAATTTCCGTTTTTGTAGTGTTGATGTAACATCAGGTCAGGGTGTTACTAAAATATGCCTTGATCAGAAAAAGAAAAGACCTTGCTTTGTTGGTCATCTGATAAAACTCATAGCTATGTAACTTTGGCACGTTAGAATGAGTAACAAACCTTCTGAGAGTCATGTATGACTACTTCTGGTGCACTCTATCTTTAAGCAACTATGCCATAGTGCTTACAATCATATTTGGCTCTTTCACACACACACTCTGTGTCAGTTAGCAAAATCTGCTTTTTTTCTGTTTTCATTCCAAACCTTTAGTTACACTTTTGTGTTGTGTGTGGAAAGTGGATGGATAGTCTGGTGCTGAATTTGGATTATTATTCATTATTTCATCTATACCTTTTCCAAATTTTGCATCAAGAGTGCACTAGCTTTCTATTATAGTATGATCAATGAGAATTATATGTATTATGATGTCCTATAATCAAATATATGTTCATATTTTGTGATTCTACTTCCTGTTTATGATACTTAACAGGACCATTATGGGGTAGATTCCTATTCCACAGAGGTGGACTCAAGCCTTCGTGTACATAGGTTTCAGGTAAGTTTTTCTTCCTGCTACAAGATGCAGCTCTCTTTTCTCCTGAACACTTTCCTAATCAATACAGCTATTTTTTTCAGATAAACTTCCTCTGTTTTTTTGGCCATCAGGTGCATAACTAGTTCAGTTTCCCACATGGTTTGACATTCTCATTAAGCAATTATGTGTTAACTGGTACACTTTTGAGTATGGATTTGTTGTGTATTATGGTTGGAGAATTTGAAAACCAAACCATGTAAATATACTAAAGATTCCATGGATTTTTTATTTGAGATTAAAGTTGAAAAGCTGGTTCAGGTCTTTGTAAATTGCAGAGATCTAAGAAGATTCAGATATGGAAAACTGTCTGAATAATTGAAGTAGAAAACAAAAAAGGCAGCTTGCACAAAGAAAATTCTGAGATCATCTCTATGGACATAGGATTTAAGACTAACTGTGGTGTTCAAAGTGGCATGCTTGTCCATTATGATATCTGCCTTCCAAGTGGCATACTTGAGGTTGCTGTTCCCCATGCCCCTGTTGATATGAGATAAACCTTTTCTAGAGGAAAATTGTTAGTTATGATATCAAGTTGCTTTATATCATGAATGGTTTCTTAAATTGGTTTCGATATTCTCTGATTCCTCATTCATTCAAGGAAAAGCTGTAACTGTTTCCTTGCCATGTCTTTTGAAATTTAAGGGTTGTGTTAAAGCCATTATACTAATTGACTGAGAGGACTCCACTTTGTCATTTCTGACAAAAGATGAGCTTATATACAATAGCTTGTATTTTGATGAGGGTGCATTATAGGTACTTGATGCATTGGTGAGTCTTTTCTGCCGGTCTAATATATCTGCCGAGACAATTTGGGTTGGAGGATGGCTTTTGCGTCAATTAGTTCCATACAGTAAAGAAGAATTCAACGACCATCATCTTGAGTTACTGAGAGTAAGTTTCTCTTTGTAGCAAATGATTTGAGTTTTATATGACTTTAAACTTGTCAAATTATTGATAGTTTTGTTGGACAAGTCTCATCTAATCATTTTCATTTCCCCTATATGCATTGTGTAAGTATCAACTTATGATAAATTATGTAATTGTTTCCCAACACTAATGAGGATACAATATATTTTTCTTTATTTAAATGGAAACATGGAAATAAGTGCTAAACAAAATCTTAGACCTATGAAATTCTAACAAAACCCAAAGTGCTGTAAAGTATTGACGCTAGAAGTTGAATTTCAAATAAGAAACAACAAAAGAACTGCATTCCAAAGTGTTGTTATAGAACTACAAAGTGATGCTTGTAAAAACTGCACAATGTTAACCTCTGTGCTAGGATTGTCAAAAGACTTTCTTATTTTTTAGTGGGTTGCTGATCCTTTTGATTAAGATGTCCTTGAAAGGGATCATACCTTTTCATGTCATCTCTGGTTGTCAAGATTGGTATACCTCATTGAAAATTATATCCATTCCACATATGAGATTAGTGACTTATGTACAATGGAGAATGGCACCTTTGTGAAAAGGTAGAAGTAAGATGATTTTTACCGTCACTAGAAGTAAAATTCAAAAGAAGAAACAGTAAACCAAAAGATAATATCAGACACTAACTCCATGAATGAGGTATAATATTTGGTTAGACCTTTGCCAAAAATTGTCATTGTATGTTTGTAAGCATTATATGTTGTTAGTATAGTAATTCAATGATTTTTCCATTGGAATTGTGATTCTTTTGTATGTCTTTCTATACTTTGCCGTATCTTCATTTTGTATCCCCTATTTGCATTACTGAGCCAGTAGTTCATTGCTTCTTGTGGAAAGGATTCATACAAGAATTGCACTACTGCGCTCATAGAGGAGATCAGAGGTAGCTGGCCTGATCTACTTATAAAAGTTCTATGTGATGAATGGAAGAAGTGCAAAAAAGGTACTTGTGGAAGTCTTAACAATAGGAATGCCACGTTAGTCAATTGAATATATTTTTTTCTCGTGTACTTGTAGTAATTGAAGCTGCTTCTCCTCATAAAGAGCCAAAGTGCATTCTCTTACCATTACAAGGTTCCCCTTATGATGGTAAAGCTGTTTATGAATTGTCATACATTGTACCTTTCTATCACTGGTTTTAGGGTTGCCTTGTTATTTGCTAGAATTTGAACCAATCTATTTCCTGTGCAGATGTTCTTCCAAATGAATCGTCATTTGTTGCTGGTGAAAAGATGTGGGAGTTAGCAAAGGTTTATTTCAAATTCTTTTATTTCTTGCAGTTAGGTTTCTTATTTAAATCATAGCTTTTGTTGCATGTCTGTTTTTTCCCTCTAAATTCTTAATATTTCTGTTAGAGCTACTAGAATTACTGTTTATATTATGGCTATGATTGATAGTTCTGTCCGTTTTTTTACTTTCTGATGTTTCTTTTATTGATCCTTCCGCTTTAGGTGTTTGTACTTCTTCATCAACTTCAAATCTTTTCCCTTGGTCGGGCTTATCCTGAGCAGCCTCCCCATCCTGCAACTGATGTCCCAGAAAATTCTCGTGCAAAAGCTGCTGGCCTTGATACTTCAGGTCCAAAATCAGGCACTGAGGTGAATCTTGGTTAGTTTTCTTTCTGACTCTAATTTCATATTCTGTTACGATTATTGCATGTTTTTGCAGCTTCATTTTAGTAAAACGGGCCACATGGTGGTTTTGTTTTTCAAGGTTATATTGCCCACAATGAGATGAATAGTTCACATTTGCATCCCTCTGATTACTGCCATATGCAGTTGATGCTGTGCCTTGTAGGATTGCATTTGAAAGAGGAAAAGAACGCCATTTTTGCTTTCTAGCAGTCTCCTTGGGTACTTCTGGATGGCTTTTGCTTGCAGAAGAATTGCCCCTGAAGCAACATCGAGGAGTTGTCCGACTTACTGCTCCTCTGGCTGGTTCAAAAGTAAGTTATTAACTTTGTTGCGAATTTACAAAAAGTTTATAGCATGTGTGCTCGAATGGCACTTATTTCCCTGCCTCTAGAATAACATAATTAGGAGAGGTTCTAATAGCCTGCCTTGACTTGTATATGTTCCTGCTTAGAGTGGTGATATTCAACTGTTAGCTTTTAATTTGTTTCCTGTTCTCAGCCTCAAATTGATGACAAGCACTCGAAATGGTTGCACTTGCGGATCCGTCCATCCACATTACCTTTTGTTGATTCTGCAAAAGCTATCTCCTCGGGAAGGACAAAGGGAAAAGCTTTGGTTGATGGCAGATGGACCTTAGCATTCAGGGATGAGGAAGCCTGCAAGTCGGCTTTATCTATGGTTCTTGAGGAGATCAACCAGCAATGCAGTGAGGTTGAGAGAAGACTAAAACCACTGCTTGACCTTGAAGGAGCTGGAGATGCTACAAGCCCTTTTCTCCATCCTTCTACCCCTTCATCTTCGAGTGTGAGCCCGTCCAATTTTGTGAGTTCCCATTTTTGAGCCAGCAAGTCTCCCATTTGTTAATGCTTTGGGTGAGAATATATTTTGTCTCCCATGTGTAAATGTTTAAACTCAAATCCGATATACCCAAAAGTGTAGATTAGCACCCACCTCATTCGCCGATTCTTTGTATATTAGCCGTCTTTTCCCTGATTTGTTAGTTCACCGAGCTATTCTTTAGGTTCCTTAACCTAGGCTTTTGCTCTGTAGAATCAATGTAACAATGATGTATCTTTCGGGCAATTCTATAATGAAGGCGTATATTGATTGTCAAAGCATGTCTAATATTTTTTTTATTTAAAAAATTATCTTATTTGGCCTTGAGCTCATTGGCATACATTTCTTTTTGGTACTGAACGGAATATATTGATAAGAAAACTGAACTAATAATACAAACAAAGACTTGTGTCATTGCTGTAGCACAAAATCAGACCAGGAGTAGAGCAAGTCCATAGCTTACAAAATACGATGCTTGTAAGAACAAGACTTGTAGCATCCCATCCTAAATGCTTAGGCTACACACCACAAGCTAAATGTTAAGATCAGATGCATAGGGACTGTTCCCAAAGTTGTATTAGGATTAAGAGGTGCATCGGTACCTTTTGCAATGTAAACATTTAAGTTTCCAGTCGATAATCTTTGTTAAAAGTTTCTGTTCAGTCTTTTATTGTTGACTGAAGTTCCTACAATTTCTTCTAGTCCATATATATAACATCTAAGCGGAAGTTAAATCAAAACAGAATCAATCGGATACTTCCCATAAATATAGGCTGCCCAATCTATATTTTTATCCCATGTAAAGCCACACCAGTAACTGTTGGACAGTCTCAACAAGCTTTCGAATGAAATTTTGAGTAGAAGCAGTTAAAAGAACAGATAATAGATGGTCGTAACTTTCTGCACAAGAGCGACAGAGGACAACTCTTGTAGGCTTGATGATAGATGAATCTTATCCCTAGATTTAAGATATGTTTGAATGTAACTCAAAGTATTGTCCCTGAATGAGACATATGAAGGGTATGAATGAATTGCACGTGTACTAAAATAATTACAAAACAAACACAATAGTGATAAAAGAGAGTAAGAAAGAAAGAACCAATTTATAATATTTCAGTTAAATAATTTTTGTCCAACATTTACTCTCCAAACTCTATTCAATATTATCATCTTCTTTAATGCTCAATTTCCTAAACTACAGAAGATTCCTATAATGTTTTTTTAGCTGATATCTCACCATTAATCCCTTTACTGTTCATAACTCAAACAAGAAATCTCATGATTTCATAAGCATACAAGATCCTACGCATGTCACTAAGAAGAGTAAGATGATGTACTAACTTGAAACGCATCCGAATAACTCCTTGTATGCTTGATGTTTCGCCTCCCTTGTGGAGATCCTTTATGGCTTCTCCTTCTTCTCCAACTCGTCGTGGTTGGAATAAATGGAGTAAACCGATCTCGTCACAACGCACTAATGTCGGAAGAGTTGCTAACTTGTGAAAGTAGCAATCCTTATGGTTCACCCATAATGCTCTTAATAAGCTTAACAACTATTTTATAGGAGAGTGTTTCAACGCATGAAGATTTGAAAGATGAGAGTGTGTTCAGCTCAAAGAAAAAAACTCACAACACAAAACTCAAAGGAACTACGAAATTCCCTTTTATAGGCCACCAAAAGGTGCCTTTGAAGAGTCATGACTCTTCTAAGAATTATGTCTCTTGACGAAACATTATGACTCTTCCAGAAGTTATGTCTCTTGGCAAAGCATCATGACTGATGAGAGTGTGTTCAGCTCAAAGAAAAAAACTCACAACACAAAACTCAAAGGAACTACGAAATTCCCTTTTATAGGCCACCAAAAGGTGCCTTTGAAGAGTCATGACTCTTCTAAGAATTATGTCTCTTGACGAAACATTATGACTCTTCCAGAAGTTATGTCTCTTGGCAAAGCATCATGACTCTTGGCCAAGGGACACATCCTTTGGGCAAAGAGTCGTGTATCTTTACGTAAAGTTATGATGGTACACTCATGACCATTCATTCTTGTACATGAACCCCTTTTTTGGCCGAATGGTCATAACTATTGACTGAAACAACACATCCTTTAATCTAAAATACACATAGCTTGGTGAAAGGGTGTTATGTACGTTCATTCTAAGGCAAGGTGCATGATTAATCTTCCCTATTGGCCGAATTCAACCTCTTGGCCAAATTCATCCTTTCTTGGCTGAATTCGTGTATCTATGTGGAGACAATGAACTTTCAATCTAAGTGCATATATGGGAAGATGCATTATGACGTGCTACAGCTCATGGTACACCCTAGTGTCCATTATGCACTCAAGCACGCTAGATTCCTTCATCAAGCACTACTAATTTCGCCCATTAAGCTTTGGGTCTCAACTCCAACTCATGCTTCTTAATTAGCTCTTCTAGCTTAACTAGTGTGAACACATTTATAGCTAGCTTCAGTTCCTAAAAACAAAAGATAAGATGGGGTAATCTCAATTGAGTCCAATTGAGCATATCCCCAGCTTTCTAGCTATTAAGTAGTTTTAATGAGCTCCCACGAGCTCAACTTAAGCTAGCTTTAGACACTTGAGCTAATGGAAAGATATGTCAAGCCACATCTAGCTTACATGAGCTTCACTAAGCTCCTTTGAGCTAAGGGTTAACTCCTTACATGAAACCCAAGCACTTTCAAATATATCTTGATGTGTCAAATGGAATTTGTAGCACTTAAGCTATAAAATTCCAACAAGCTCCCACTCACTCAAAGAAATATTTTTAAAAAACATGCTTCCACTCAAACAGAACATACTCAACAAGTGAACATACAGAGTCGAAAACAAATAATAGTTGAAGCACATAATTTTGAGTTGTGGGTGCAACCTTAGGCATGTAAACAAAATCGCTTTACATTGTGGTTGTTAAAACCACAATGAAAGACTGTCACTCTCCACAAGTTTGAACAAATCAAACTTACTTGAACAAATCAAGTTATGCCTCTCAAACCCGAAGACATTTTGATACACATGTTTAATCACATTCAGTCTCCTTTGTGAGTTTTAACTCATAAAACTCATGAATGTATTAAACCTCAAGTGCAATTGGTTTCTTTCTCACATTACACTCAATCTTTCATATTGTACAAAACAATATGTGTCACAAAGATTGAATAATGTGATTGTGTATCATTTATAGTGTGCAACATATGCTATCATAGTTATGAAACTCATGCAATTATACTTATGCAGGCAACTTATGCATTCATGTCTTTCCTTTAGCTTCAAACTACTAGAAAATTTAAGAAAACATGATCATCTAAAAGGAGGATACTCCAGTCCCATTTCTCCCAATACCTTCGACAACCAATTAAGAAGATCATAATAATCCTCAATTTCCTAATGGCAAGCCATAGTCACTAAGGGGTTTGAATGAAGAATCTCACACATAAGCAAGACAAGAGACAACTTGCTTATTTTCGTCGGTTGGTTGATTTCATGGTTAACTATGGAACATTTGGAACACATCCCTTTGATGTTCCCTAAACACATCTTTAAATGTTTTATTACACTCCTACTCGGGGTGTGTCAATTCTCCCTCTTAAAACATTTAGATTTGTAACTATAACATACCACTTTCATAGAGCATATGCCCGATATACCGAATGATATTCGAGAACATACTGTACGAAAATAGCATGTTAAGACGGTTAAATCAATTCATTACACATTTTAAAATCATCGCTCATATAATAAAACATTCCAATAATCATTTTTTCCATCTTTATTCACAACATAGAAAGTCTCAAATGTCATTACAATTCTAAAATTCACATGTACATTTTACAACAGTTGAGAGATACAGTCCTTTGATACAAAAATAACTGGTGAAAATTACAGGTACTGCTGATCTCGACACTAACCCAATTTCAAATGCCGAAGCTACTTCAACTAGACTAGCTAGGTCTCCTCTGAACCTGAAAATCAACGTTCAAATTTTGATGAGTTTTGCGAACTCAATGAGTGAACCATCATTGATGTTTTCACTTAGGTCAGAAACTCAGAGACAAATCATATCTCATTTCCATAAGTATTTTAATATCATTCAGCATTAAATATCACATCACATTTCATCATACTTTATCAAGTACATCTAGATTATCATACTTTCACAAATATATTAGATAAAGTAGCAATTCATATAACATATCGTCATTTATCCTTCAACAGTATTTCTAACAACTCAGTAATCATCTCAAATCAATCATATGATACATGTCATTTTATATATGCAAATGCACATGTGACTCACTTTCATTTTTACTTTGTTGTGACTAAGCACCTATTTATTGTCCTGTATCCCTCGTGGATACTGGGCTCATTTCATAACTATCTTGTACACATTATAGATACCAGGCTCATTGATAACTGAGTCTATGGCTCTTTGTGAACATTTCTGAGCTTTAAGTCATTAGAACTAAGTCTGGCAATTCACATTCAATTGTTTCCACATTTCATATTCATTCTGGCATTTCACATTCAATTATTATCACATATCATATACAACATAAAAATCATATAGAAGCACATATAATTGAGTTACACATCTAGGTTGACTCACAGTATGTTGGACCCCGAACTTTTCCTTGAAATTAGAAATTATTAAATGAAATTAAATGAGGAATTAGTGGTGTTTAATGTTTTATTTGGGTGATGTTAATTGGAGCAATTGCAATGGTATTTTGAGGTTAATACATGAAATGGTGTTTTGTGTATGATTGTGTTTGACTTTGCGAAAAAGAAATGTGTATGTGCATGTTATTCCTTGTTGAGTTGTTGTTGAGTATTTGCTTTAGAATAGCATGTTAGAGTGTTAAATTGTGTTTGAGATGAATTGGATGAGGTGAAGCTTGAGAGTATCGAAGGGTATGTGTTAGTGGATGAATTTGTGAAGTTGAAGTGTTGATAAGCCATCCTAAGTATAAGAATGGTGTTCAGAAACTTTAATGGCAAATCTGTACTGATCTAGATAGAATTAGCCAAAGTGGTCTTAATGAAAGTTGTAGCTTGTGTTTCCAGCTTTCTAACGCTATAAAGTATGCAATTTTTCAATAACGAGGCTAGAAGTTATGATCGATCGAAGTTTTGAAGTTGTTTAGGAAGAGTTGATGAGGACAGAAACTTTGATTGAATTTTTAACCATTATAGAGACTGATTTGGTTTGTAAGTTCTTCATGAAAATTATAGAGCTTGTTGTTATCTTTCCATTGATATAAAGTATGGAATTTTTGGGCAATGGAGTGAAACGTTATGATGTTTGCAAATTCTGTTGCTGTTAGGATGAGTTTGTCGATCAGTCACTTAGTGTGAACTTTTAGACCCCTTTAGAGACCTATCTTGTTTTTGAGTCCTTCATGAAAATGGTAGAGCTGTCTTTTATCTTTCTATTGATACCAAGTTTGTAAAATTTGGAGTTCTGAGTTAAAAGTTATGGATATTAGAAGTTGGGGGTCGGGTCAGCAACGGGCGAGCGCCCGCGTGCGCTCTTCCGCTCTTCCGCTGGCGATCGCTCAGCTCTTTCACTCGCGATTGCTCAGCTCTTCCTCTCGCGATCGTTCAGCTCTTCCGCTCGGGATCGCTCAACTCGTCTGCGCGGCCGATTTTCGAAATTCTTTCTATTTCGACCTCTCTCCAATCTTTTGGTAATAACTTTTTCGTGTCTGAACCAAATTGAGTGTTTTCGTATGTGTTTTCGAAAAATCAAGAAAGTAAAAATATTTTTTTAAAACTATGATTTCGATTGATTAACTTCATTGTTTTTGGAATGATTTTAAGAAATTGTTATAATTGATGATTTCGTTGTTTTTGAATGAAAGTGATATTGTCGTATGAATTTTGGATGATGAATGTGCAATGTGAATTGGAATTTGTTTGAATTATGATTTTAAGAAATTGCTATGATTTTTGCATTCCTTGTGTTTTAATGTTTGAGAATTTGATATGTGAATTTGTGTGACATTATGTTTGAATATGACATGACATGAAAATTAAGTTTTTGAAATATGCCGTCGGGCAATCCGATTTTCAAGTATGAACTGTCTGTTATGTGGGTTTGGTTAGGTCCCATAAGAGGGTCAAGTGCACTTGTCTAGGCATCGCCTGCTTGCCTGCTAGTGGCATTGGAGCTCCGTTAAGGACTCCCATAAGTTCACGGCTACACCGGACTGTTATGCGGAAAGGTGTAGTACGTTCTGTTCACGGCTGCACAGGACCGCTATGCGGGAATGTGCAGTACGTTCTGTTTCTGGACCGACCCAAACCAAAATTTGTGATGTCTTATATGCTTATGTGTGTTATAATGTGCTGCATTCATGTTTTGGAATTGTTCATAAATTGTGAAGAATTTGTGATTCCGGAGAAATAAATATTTGAGGTTCTCAACCGTGAAATTTTTGAAATTGATTATGAATGATTTTGAAAACTTAAAAAGTTTGAGAAATAAGCATTTTGCCAATGTTCTACAATGAAATTATCATAAAATGGAAAAAATTTTGGAAAAATGATTTTTACTTATTTTTCTGTTATAAACATGTTGTCCACGAGCTGTAAAGCTCACCCCCTTTCATCCCCATCTCCAGGTAATCATGAAGGAGATCAGATGAAAGAAAGACGAGACGTTCGTTCGTCATGTTTGTGTTTGTATTTTATTTTTGGTTTAAGATAAATCTTTGTAAAAATGAGAGCTTAGGCATATGTTGATTTTTGTGGGGATTTCTGTGCCTTTTGTATTTTGGATTTTGATATTGTGTTTTATATATGGTTTGGAATGCCATGAAGGTTTGTAAAATTATTTTTATGATGGAAATGAGTTCTGAATTTGTATATGGGCTTGAATTATGGATTTGTATAATTTGAATATGAATGTGACTGTATATGATGATGATTGGTTGTGTTTGTTTATACTGGGATTCCGGACAAGAGGTCCGATGATGGTAATGATTGTGTTGATGATTTTGGAAATATAGAAGTGTTTTTGTTTATGGTTTGAACTGGTGATATATAGACGTGTGCGTCTTGATGGCAAAAGAAAAATAAGTTTTTGTTTAAATTGATGGTTATGATTCGCTTATGAGGGATAAAATGAATTGAGGTTGTGGTTTAGACCGATTGTCTTATAGTTTCCAAGGCAACACGTTTGTTTGTTTAAAAAAAAAGTTTGCGTTCTCGGATGTCGGAATTTGCCCTTAAGTTTGATTGAATCGTTTTGGTTTCTTTGATTCTAAGATTTTTGTAAATCCGTTCAATTCGTTTCCTCGTCCGTTCTTTTGTTATTCGTTTTACTTGGCCTTCGTTTTCATTTTGGGCTTGTTTTGTTAGTTTGTCCGTTTTCTTTCCGTTTTTTGTTTTTCCGGTTGGGGTCCGGTTTCAAAATCAGATCCCAACATTTATGGTATCAGAGCGCTGGTATTAAGATCTTACATGGGCGTATGTGTATAAGTGATATGCATGAAAATTTTGAAAAGAGATTACATGGATGGAATTGAATTAGTGAGAATGTGATATTGATGTGAATGACCTATCATGCATTTGGAGTATAAGAATGTTTTGATTAAG
>JAOQMQ010000008.1:21072233-21083357 GCA_027563845.1 Erythroxylum subrotundum
TTGCTAAAGGAAAAGAGTCAAAGGCAAAGGATTTGGATACACGAAGAAGGAGAGGATAGCGCAGCGAGGATTTAAAGTTGTAGCAAAGGAGTCGGTAATACTCTTGATCTTGTTTATGTTTTATTATCCTTATATCATATCATGTATGGATTGACATGTTGATTTGGATATGTTGCTTCCGCTGCAAGTAATGATTTCTTAAAAGTTTTGAAATCTACCATTTTTCCAAACAAAGCATGTTTTCCTTTTCCGATCCAACATGGTCCTCGTGGACGAGGGCTGAAGCCTGATGGAGGAGGGTCGATGATGGCAAGTTCGAGTGGTAGAGGAAGATGACAGTCTTGTGGTACGATGGTTCGTGGTTGTCTTGTCGCCGAAAAGGGAGAAGCATCGCCAGAGATGGGGAGGAGAACGAAAGAGAGAGAATGGAGACGAGAGTGTGAGATAGTGAGAGAGAATGGAGGTGAGTCTGAGAGAGAGAGACAGGGAGAAAAAAAAAAGCAAAGTAGTAGAGAGTGTGCGGATGGGTTGGGTCTGGGGTGTTTTAGGTAAATTTTTTATTTTTTCTAAATAGTCCCTCATTTTTCTAAAACTTACAGTACCAGCAGGTATATGATCAGTATTTTGAATACATGCCGGTACCAAACGAAAACCTCTAGTACCAGCCGGTATCAACCACCGGTACCAATACCTTCAATACCGTTCCATTTTTTGGCCGGTATAAAACAATATTCTAAACACTGTTGGAATTGTAGTAACTTTAAGAATAAAATATATTGAAAAACAAAATATCTACTAAAATGTTGGAACTATTATTCCCATCATATGTGTGCAGCAAACGATTTCACTGCAATGAAACTGGGAGGAACGATTATAATATTTTCATAAGTTTTTATTTAATATTAAAAGAAGTTTCTATGGTTTTAGTTGCTTTTGAACCCGGTTTTAGTAAATTTGTTTGTTAGTTTAAAATAAAGATATAAAATAAGAGACAATTTCATCTTCTCAAACAAGTTAATGAAATTTCATAAGATTTTTTTAATTATATTTTAGAACGCTAAAAAATTTAAAATTGAATTCAATAACTCTAAATTTATTAAAAATTCATATATATTTAAAATATTCTACACAATCAATATAAATTTATTCCTCTATTTTATAAAAAGAGTAAGCTAAGGACATATATAATTCTGATTTAGATCTATACTATTTCAAAATTGATAATTCTTTAAAAAATAAATTACTCGATTGAACTTATGAATAAAAATTACTTTGGTTTGATACCATTTGTCTTCCTTATTGTATTATATTAATTTTTCCTCTCTTTTAGTTGAAATTAGTAATTTCAATTAGGATGACAATGGGCTAGCCCATGGGCCTAGATTCAATTTTTTTCAATAGACCGACTTATGAGTCAGGCTCAGACCCAAATTGACCCAAAGCTCAATTATTCTAAGCAAAATGACATCATTTTGCTTAAAAGAGTTTGGTCTCGGGTAGGATGGCTTGGGCGACCCAAACCCGAGCCCAATTAAAAAAAGACTTTGTTTTACACTTTTAATTTTAAAACAAATTGTCTGGTTGCTCAAAGTTATTATCTACCATAGCCATTTTCATTCCTCTCCACGAGTGGTTTTCTCCAAGCTTTTTCTTATATGTTTATCCCCATATCTCTTTGCTTCATTGTCATGTTACTAGCCTTTCCTTTTTTTTCTCTCTCCTTTGTTTTCTTGTAGTCCTTTTCTCATCTTACTCGTTAAGGATCTATTTTCCAACTTTTCTAATGATCCTTTTTCCTCTTTTTTAAAATAAATGAAACTTCATCTTTCAAGCTTGCATGTTTCCTCTATTTCGAAAGGCCTCTAAAACCTCTCCATTGGCCAAGGTGTGGAAAAGACTTCTCAAGTTCTTGACCTAGGAAAGAACTCATTAGTTAAACCTGATCTTGCAATTCAGGCAAGAGGTTATAGCGCTGGCAAGTTGGTTAATAACATAAGGAAAACGTGATGCCAGGTTATTTACCTCTCCAGCATATAATCTCAATTATTTCTCCCATTAGGAATTGAAGAGTTGAATATTATGACTCCTCCTAAAGAAATCCTAAAGTAAGATGCAGCTAAATAAACACTTCTTTAATAGGCTTCTTTATAGATAAAAGACTTATATTCCTATAATGTAAACTTGGGCTAATGCTAACTAGGAAAAGCTTAGTTTAACATTTTGGTCAATGAATAAGGCATGTATATATTCATGTTTGGTTCAACTGAAGAAGATCAAATAAAACTAGAAATAGGCCCCTAGAACTTGAATTATAAACAAATCTTCTTACAAAAGTGGTCTTTTGTGTGCAACTTGAAAGCCTAAAATTAAAACAGATTATAGTTTGTAATAATATTAACATTGTACTACTTGAATATTGGTCCATGACAAGACTCAATTATCTTGCAAGTTATACAGGAAAACATATATGCTTGAATGAAATTACTACCTAAATGAAAAGGATTGAATATGCAAGGATTTGTGTGCAAAATCTCCCTAAAATAATGCCTATAATGAGATTGGATGAGCTTGAGAATGGAGAACTTACTTCAAAGCAAACCATAAGATGAAAGGAGAATATAGAGACTAAATATACTGCACCCCTAAATAAGACTAATAAAAGGGGAACAAAAGGGAAAGAAAAGGAATCTTATGAGGTAATTAACCATAAGGCATATGATCTGTAGCACCCCAATCTCACAAGACACATACCCAACATTCTGAAGGATATCCGAGTACGTACCCCACAACGATGGCATGCTAGAGCAATCACGACACTAACTTAATCATGGCATCAACATTTAATACGTAAATGCCACAATATTAAAAAACCCCAATTCCTCATTTTCATTTCATAAAACTGAATATATACATTGTAGCTTTACAATAACATCCATGTATGTACATTATCAAAAACTAATCAGAGTTTACATCTTTGTATACAGAACACGCTACATATATGAGGAATTATACAAAAATTTTATCTGGATCCTTCAGTCTCAGCTGACTGACCTTTGAGCCATTTGTTCTATCCAAAAGTACAAGACCTATGCTTCTTCTAAAGTTTCTCTGCCACTAGTATCCTTTTTCGAGCATGAAATTCAACGTTGCAATTTTGGTGAGTTTTGCGAACTCAGTGAGCTACCCATCATCAATGGCTCACTTATAGCACATATCACATACAGTTCATGTTTCAAGTTGACAACAATTCATGTCATCATATACTACACATCTTTTCACTAATAATCGTATAGCATCACATAACACTTTGTTCACTTATTCCACATTTCACATTCAGAATAGTCAAACAGTTCACTTCGATCATTTAAAACGTACATGTCAATTATAAATGCAATGCACATGAGACTCAATTAAATTATTACTTTATTATGACCGAGTGCCTTTTTACTGGCCCATATCCCTTGTGGATACCTGGCTTGTTTCAGATATTGTCCCATATCTCTTAGTGGATACTGGGTACATTAATAACTGAGCTAGAGGCTCTTACCATATTCTGAGTTTTAAGCTCTTTTTCGGTGGCTACTCCGATCACAATAGCCTTTATGTTGTCATGCATTCATGTAATGAAATGCATCACATTCACATATATTCAGTCAATCACTTGATTTCAATTTCACATTCACATTTATCATCGGACCTTGATCTGGCATTCAACAATGATGTTTGAGTATCACTTATTTTGTCAAATTCACAAATAAGGAGCACTTCCAATATATTATTCATGCATCAAATGCCTCGAACATTCAATGTCCAGAATCAATACAATCACATTCAATATAATAATTCAATACAGAATTTAAAACAATCAATTAATCAAGTGAGACCATCTAGGTTACTCACAGTTTGCTCCAGATAGCTATTTCCTCGAAATCCTGGCAACGTCTGGATATTGTCGCTCTAATTGCTCTTCTATATCATGCAACACACATTTACACACATCACAACTTTGCACAAATATATAATTACTCATTTATGCACAAATGTGTATATGGATTATGTACAATGCATGCTTAATGACAATCCCGGGTATATTTCCTTTATCTTCATCTCAGATCATTCATACTTCAAAACTCATATATGTCTAATTTTAACTTAGGTTTACACCTCAGTAATACAAACTTATTCCAAGTTCATCACTCAATCATGCACTAAGGTTCATGGCTCAATACACTTGATTCTTATAATATCATCAATCAATCATTTACCAATCCTTTCCTAATGAATTTGGTGGATAGGAAGGCCAATTTGTGAGGAGTTTTTGGTTCAAATTTCAAGTCAATCGGAGGTCCGGAGAAGAATTTATGGTAAAAAGACTGAAGGGTGTTTAAAACTGTCAAAAAGCATTGCACCTTCACTGTCACGATTATGCTTGTGCATGATCGTGCACTTCCTGTTGATTCCTCTCTGCCAAAATCGTGCACTACCCGACATTTCCTCTCTGTGATGATCATGTTTGTGCACGATCGTGCAACTCCCTTGAGGTTTCCTCTCTGTCATGATCATGCTTGTGCACGATCGTGCACTACCCGATGGCTTTTCTCGAAACAGATTTTTCGTTCAACTTTGTATGACCCTTTTGACAAGGAAAAAAAAGTATTTAGGCAATACATTCTTCTAAACAAATATTCCTTCATGTCTTAAGTCTCTAATGACACCAATTTCATGTAGTATGGTTCAGTATTATGCAAGATATACCTAAAATACGACAGATTGTTCTTACACCATGACAGTGCATAATACTCAAATTTAAGACAAAATTTAAAACTCTTAAAGATAGAATTAAAATTTGATTCCTTCATGAAAATATATCCATATTTCTCTAGTTTAATCTAAATCAAAAATCATCTCATTTGGATATGTATAGATCAAGATATGGCTAAAATACATATGCATGTTCCGTGGAAACACCCCATCTAGCATATTCTAGCACACTTCATCATCATTTTCATTCTAATTCATCTCTTTTGTTTAGTCTATCATTCCTAGCTTATTTTCTCAATATTTCCTCTTTATTCCTACTTCCATTTCAGCTCAATTTCAATCACAAACAAATCATATTCTTTGTTTAATCATAACACCAAAAACATAACATGAAACATGTATCTACCTATCAAATTTTTCTGCACCTTGTTCCTATACCAATTTCAATGATCTTTCTATTTCAAGCTCATCTCTACAACAACTTATGAAATATTAATCATCATTAACACAAAAACAAGACACCAATGTGTTAATTTCTTTACCCACGTTCCAACATATATAAAACACCATTTAATGAACATTTAACCTCTAACTATCATTAGACATGTTTCATGCAACAAATCATGAAGAACCATATGATACTTACTTAGTAAAACTCTAAACTCTTCAAAAATCACCAAGAAGCCCTAACTTCTCATACAACCCACGTACATCATCATGAAGGTTAGGATTTTTAGGTTTTTTGTGGAAAATGAAGAAGACAACAAGGTGAGAGTAGCAAGTGAAAGATGAGCGAGCTAGGTTTAACGTTGATGGAGGTAGGTAAGTGTCGTGGAAGTGAAGAAGTTTGGAGAAGATGAAGAAGGTCACGAAGAGAAGAAGAAAGCAAGAAACAAAACAATTAAAATGGTCTTTCAATGCTAAAGAGTCGTGGCTGAGTGTGTGGCATGGCAAGTGACACTTGTCACTTGCCACATGTCACCATCTTATGGTTCCCTTTAATAACTAATCTATTTATTTCCAATTTCTACTCCAATTGTCTCTCAATTTTCAATGATTTATGTCAGTAAATCCCAATATCATTTATAAAAAATTTCACTGCCATTTGACTCTTATTTCTACTACCACTTATGAATTGACTTGCCACTTGGCATTTTTCGTATTCTAAAAATTACCCAAAATTTCAGAAAATTTCCTAAATTTCACCAAAAAATTCTAGATCAACAATTATTATCACCAAAAAAATTTCAATACATATAAACCACAATTCTCAATATAATCCCATTTATAAATCAATTATACCCGAAAAATGTCAATGAATGCATGTACAATCATTTTAATGTGTGCAATAATTAATATTCACATGTGTGTGTATGTTATAATATGCATGAGCATGAAATGCACTTTCTAACTTCTCAATATTTTTTCATGTATACTATTCTAGGGTTATAACCCTTAACATGGGATAACGGGATGTTACATGATCAATCTAGAATAGGAGACATTAAAAAGAAAGCTAATCAAATAGAGCCTAATGTAAGCAAATTCAAGGATAACGACACACTCGGGCATAAAGAAGTTGATGAGAGGGATAAAATAATAAATTTATATGCTACTAACTCCGCTAATGATAAATATGAAGTTGTTGAGAACTTTGAGATTTTCACTCCAACAATGAAAAGGAAATTTTGCAAAAATTCCAAAGATAAAGGTACAAAAAATCCCTCAAATCTCCTTTAATGACAATCCTAGATAATCCTAATTTAAAATTTTAGGGGACCTAAAAAAACCTTTTAAATGATCTATATTCAATAATGATGATGTTGATTGACCTTTTTAAAAAACTAAAGGAATACCATTGTAAGAAGCTTTGGTTCATTGGAAGCAATTGGAAAATATATTTAATTATAATACCCATCATAATGGTATGATAATTATATGTTATGACCTTAATAAACTTGAGGTCTTATATTTTCTTCTTAATGAGCAAGTATATTCCTTTATACCACGTTAAAGATGAATAAAGATAAAGTATGTTTTTCCTTTGCTTATCTGCAAATTTGACTTTTCAGATGATTGTTATGTGGAAAGATTTGGAAGGGAGAAACTTAAATATGAACATCCCTTAGATAATCCTTAGATATTTTAATAGTATCATTTATGCCTCAAAATCTAAATGGGATAAAAGCCTAAAAGGACTTTGTAATGATCTCAGATCTTGCATCTCTAACAAAGGAGTTGCTAACCTTACTTATCAGGAAAACTAATTCAGGCAATTCAACAATAACTCATCTTACCAAGTGTTTAGGAATACAACAACTGGGGTGCAATGGAGTAAGTTGGTGTAGTCCAAGAGAATTCACGTAAGTTATCCTTTATATTATAGCTTGTCATTCGAAATAGGTTAAGGATTTTATGTAGTATCAGAGGCTCTTTAAGTTCAAATACAATACATAAACTTTGCAATATAGAGCAATAATCTAGCGATCATCTCTTCTTCAAATGTAGTTACTTAAAGGATTATGGTTGAAAATTTAAGAATTGTGCAACCATTAGTGTAAAGAAGAGGCTTGGGAGAAAATAGTAGCTTGAGTTTTGAAGAGACGACATCAGAAAGAAGAAGAATGCAACATGTTTAAGATTGCCTTAAGATCATATGTTTATGATGTTTCAATAGAAAGGAATGAAACAGCTTTCAAGAATAAAAGTCAAGACCAAAAGAGTTTATTTTAAAAGCATATTAGCTTGGATAGGGGAAAATATCTTAGCTAACATAAGTAAAAGCCTTGTATCTAGAAGAATGGAAAGAATTTGGTACATAAAATGAAGATAAATAAGAAAACCAACAAGTCTTAACGGAATCAAGTATATGATTTGGTGAGGCTAATTTTCTAATTCTAACATAAAGAAAGAGAATGACTCATAAACCAAAGCAGAAACTTCTACAAACCCAAAAAATGGAAGAAGATAAAAGCTCTAAGTCCCAATACTTGTAATATCATATGCATAATTTAAACTAAACATGTTTCAACTATTGTGAGCAATTGAGTTGTTAGTTATAAGAAGTGTTGTATCAAGTTGTATCTCCTTTATGAGCTTCATTCATTAATATAACCTTTTTAACTTACAAAAAAATTATGAATACAAATTGAAAATATTTAATTCCAAAGCTTATTTAATAATTATAAAATAATTTTTTAATATTCTAATCTTAAAGAATATGAGCAAACACTTATTGTATAGACTAGTTAAATAAAATATTTAAGGGTTAAATAATTTAGGTTAATAAAGGTTCACTTAAACTTTTCTATGTAATAAATTGAACGAGCTGGAATTATTCATTGAGAATACTTGAGATAGGGATGACAATAGAGACGGTTATGCTAAGCCACGACTCTCATAAGGTGTGATTTGATCTTGACTCAAAACTCGATCGAGCTTAACTTATGTCGCCTAAGTATAAATTTGATTGAGATTTGGGCAATCTAAAACTTTAAACCTCAATCAAATTTAAACTCGAGCAACATACTCAAAGCCCAAACTTGTCCAACTTTTGCTCGACTGAACTTGACCTAATAAAACTTTAAACATCAACTCGATAAAAAGACCCCTACCCTTACCAAATCAAACATAATTAATTCGCATAAAACAAAACCCAATCACCATTAGGAATCTCTCAATAACCATTTTGGCACAATCAGTACTCCAGCCCCTCATTATTGTTAATAACGAAGCCAACCAACTTATTAGACCTATAAAGAACTCCAGCTTATCTCTTAATGATTGAAGACTAGAGTGATCTCATTTCATCATTACGCCTCGTGCACCACTTCTACCATTAAGAGGGAGATAATATATAGGGGAGAATGAAGTTGTACAGGAGTCCATCTTAAAATAGCTGGATATGAGAAACAAAGAAAAATAAATGAAGCAATAGTTAGTATAGATTTAATTGTGTATATGTGTGTGTATGTGTGTGTGTGTGTTGGGTTTCAGGTCTGGCCAGATCGTGAAGCCTAAACTCGAACATGAACCAAAATTCAAAAAATTAAAAAAAAAGTCCAACTCAGATCTTGAACAATTCAAATTAAATTCATTAATTTCGGGTCGGGTTGAACTGAGTCTGTACTATTTCACTAGTCGGGTTGAACTGAGTCCATACTATTTGTTTGTATTTTAACAAACATTTAAAAGATGGGAGATTCATAAGATTAAAGAAACATTTAGCTAGGATGAAAGGTAATGTGGAGCCTTATAAGAAAGTTATTTATGATATGAAATGACAACTGAAAACATTGCTTAAAGAGTATCAAAATAAGAAAGAAAAAAGGCAAAAACTAAATTATTAAATTTGTAATGGAAGTTCTTATTGCAATGGACATAATGATGCTGGCAATGATGAAGGTGGTATTCCTACCCAACAAGAAGGGATTGCTACAATTGCTGTAAGAAAGAGAAGAAGACATGTGTCTAAATTTTTTTGCTCACAAATAACCTGTAAAGCCTAACCTTAGATTCACGGTGCCTTACAATCTAAAGAAACAACTCATAATATGGACATAGTAATAGATAGAAGGTGGTATGACATAAGTGTATCATTCAATAATGCTTAGTCTTACTATTACTAGCCTATGGTGGATGTTATTGCCTTTTATAGTCCATGATATAAAGTTCCTTCAATTGATAACTATAGAGATAATCTTCTGAGTAACTCTACTTATGAAATAAAAAGTTATTCGAATAAAAGAAAAATGACTTCGGTAACTTGTGAGTGTTCAATCGTGTTCAATCATACATGATAGTTGGAAAAATAGAAGATATGAGCCTATAATCAATTTTTTGGTTTATTCTAATAAGAGGTGATGTTTTTGAAGTCTATATATGCATTTGCCATTGTAAAAAATGTTAATACTTTGTTTGAGATATTTGACGAAGTTGTGAATGAAGTTGGACTTGAAAACATTATACAATTTATCGATGACAATGATGATGCTTATATAGCAATTGGAAAAAGGTTACAGAGCAGGTATAATTCTTTTTATCATACTTCTTATACTGCATATTACATTGACCTAATATTGGAAAAATATTGAATATGCTATATACTTTTCTATTATTGATGAGACTATATAAAAAGCAAGAAAAGTGACTAAGATCAGTTATAATCATACATAGGTTATGAATTTAATTAAAAAAAAAGGCTGCACTACTAGTAGAAATTTGTATCTTCCTGCCATTACAAGATTTGTAGCTAATTTCTTATCACTTTAGTGTTTTGTTCTAATGAAGAAGGAATTGAGACAAATGTTTATAAATAATAAATGGGTTACATCGCGACCTGTTAGGTTCAATGTTGGAATAAAAGTTTCCAGAATTATACTTCAAGATCACAAATTTTGATCTCAATATCAATTTATCATTAAGTTTGGGAGCATTTAATGAGAGTACCCTGGATGATAATGATGAGAAGGCAACAATAATTTAGTTTTTGATTCCATAGAGAGGGAAAAAAGCAACCAAGGTCAATATGAAAAATAGTTCTTCCTTATATATAACTTATCTTGTAGTCAACAATGAAAAATGAGAAATACAACTTTACTTTCTATTGTTTGCTATTAGAGTATTTTTTAATCCTAGTATCTATTTTAAATTAGGTTTTATAAAGAAAGCTAAAGCTAGCCGGGGAATGATATTAACTATCACAATAATTATATCATATGAGATGATGTAAAATCTCTTTAGCTCATAAATGGAGGCATACAAGGATGTATATGGTGATTTTAGGATGTTAATTGTAATTTGTTAAAGAGATAAACTTAATACAGATATATATTTTTTCAATTTTATTATTTATTTAAAATTAAACATCACTTTATTTTATTTATAAGATTACTTTTGTTTTCTTACAATTACTTGATAGGCCAAATTCAAAAGTGATGTTCCAAAATTGCAAAGATTTATAAATTGAATTCTAAATTAATGTGTAATTGCAACTAGGTTTGAAAGGAATTAGAGTACATTTAAATTCTAAGTCAATGTGTGAGTGCAACTGAGTGCGAAAAGAATTAGAGCACATTTGAATTCATTCATTCAAAAAAAAAAAAAGAAATAGAATGGAACATTAAAGATTGAACGATTTGATATTTGTTCGATATAACTTAAGGCTTCCAGAAAGGTATGTTATTATCATCAATAAGTTGAATATAATTTGTTTATAATTTCTTAATAATTAAAATCTATTTGTTTACTAAGACTCTTAATTAAAAAAAGTAGTTCTATAAATCCAATATACTTTGACGATATTGATCCTTTAGCAGATTAAGGTCCAAGGAAGCCAAGTTTCATTGATGAGGTTGATTTTGA
>JAOQMQ010000008.1:21083457-21097591 GCA_027563845.1 Erythroxylum subrotundum
ATATACTTTGACGATATTGATCCTTTAGCAGATTAAGGTCCAAGGAAGCCAAGTTTCATTGATGAGGTTGATTTTGACGATAATCTTGGATGAAAAAGTATTGGCACATCATTTCGACTAATTTTTTAAAACTATAAAATAGTGTTTAAATTTTATAAAATTGCAAAATAGTCCCTCATTACATTGTGATGTATAATAATAATAATTATTATTATTATTATTATACATCACAATGTAATGAGATTATTATTATACATCACAATGTAATGAGGGACTATTTTGCAATTTTATAAAATTTAAACACTATTTTATAGTTTTAAAAAATTAGTCGAAACTCGTTTCAAAAAAAAAAATAGTCGAAACGATATGCTGATATTGATTAGCATTGAAACCGTTACTGTATTATAACTAAATCCAACAGAGAGTCCAGCACGGTATTTATAATATTGATATACATACATGCAAAGGAAATCATTGATTACCAAAACATAGGCTTTCATCGTATAATATATGTATAGGTAGGAGTTCCCAAAAAATGTTTACTAAACTATGGTCTTTACGAATTCATAGTGATTCGCAAGTATTTTAACAACATTCCCATTTTTCATAAATGGCAAATATTTCATGAGCTGTTGGGTTGGGTTTCTGTGATAATGAGATGGAACACGGTTACTTTTGTTGATGTAAGCTGCCCGGCACTACTGTAAAGAGGTCAACACGATTCATCATTAAAAATAAGGTTTCTTGGGACCGGATTTAAATGATGTTTCACCTTTATTTAATTTAATTTTAATCATATATTTATGGATTTAATAAAACAAAAAGATCTGTTACCGTTTTATATATTTTTTTTCAATATCTCAAGCCTCAGCGCCACTCCCCGTAAAAGGAAAAGTGAGAGAAGATATTTATTTAGTAAAAATAAATAAGAGAAAATGGTCCTTTTCCTTATCTTTTTTCTTTCTTTTTTTGGGTTGCTTTTCCGACCAGAGCGTCGTCGCAGGCCTTAGGACACCCCACGGAAATGGAAACGACAAGAGTGCACGTAGTTCACGGTTTGGTCTGGGTTTAAAGCAGAAGGGCCGCAACTCCAGGAGCGAACCAAATGGCAAGCCGACAAATGCGAGTATTCCCCGTTTAGCAAAAAGCCACTTTACAAAGAAAGTGAGATTCATAAGGCATAATCGCTTGCCATCACTGTCAATTTTAACACCCACCAAAAAGAAACGAAAAGCGCAGTTCCAAAGAACATCCGTCCACGCGCATGTCTTCCTTTTTCGGCATTTCGTCGCTTACCCACGTGTCAACTTGGGCCTTTGTTTTTAATTGGGGCGTGATAAGCACTGGCAGAAAACACACGTTTGGTGTTTAGTGATGGCAAGTTGGTTGATGAAAATCCAAAGAGAGGTGTCACGAGGAAGAAGCTTTTAAAGGAAGGGTTTTAATTCTATGGATGGCCCTTTGCGTATTGAAAGGTGAGAAGGGTGAAGAAAAGGAAAGGGAAGCAATATTTTGCATGGGATCCTTCCATACATGATACATAGCCATCCAAAACAACATTATAGGAGAGATGATGAGCTGTAACGTCCCAGCGATTGTGATTTTGCCTCTTGGCTAAGCATATGCCCTGTAAACGTAAGTGTAAAGTTTGAGGCAGATTTCATTTGGACCACATTGGAATCTGGCCTTGTAAAGGGGTAGGTGTGTTTTTGTCTTGTGCCTAAAATCTCGCTGGTTTTAAGACTACCCTAAACATCAACTGTTCTTGCTTTTAATTTGCTAAAATTTAGTACTGCACCAATATCTTATCTCAAGTCAGGAGGCGTTACTCTTCTATCTATGTGGTCCAAAAACTTACCGTTATTGGAGATTTTTACGCTTAATCTTTTACAAACTTGTGTTAATAATGAAAGATACGTCAATTTCATACATCATATCAACAACAACCGCTAAAGCTTACTTTCTGAAATGACCAGCAAACTGCTATATTTAGTCAAGGGTCTGAAGAGCAGAGGATGATTTAAGAGACGACTGAGGTGGAGAAGAGCCAAAAAGACATGTCTAATCAAGTATCGTTTCTGTTGGAGGTATTATCTTGTGAATGATCGTCCATATCCTGAAACAAGTGACCGGAGGCTTACGTGTTTTGTTTACTCGGCAATACTGTACCAAATTTGATATTAGATTGAATACATTTTTAATAATCACATTTAATTATTATACACTAGTTATTTATTATCATTTATTATTTTGATTTAGTATTACATTACATTACATGAGATATGGAAATAGGAAAAAGTAAAAACAGCACACGGCACTCATCTTTTCTGCGAATAGTATTTATTATTAAAACTTTTTCTGAGAAGGGAATTGGTTATTGGTCGCTGATATTTTTTGGGTGGGGGTGGGTCCCGAACGAATATCATGAGTACACATTGACCCATTGGTTTATGTTTTGAGTTTTTGACAGCAGTTCTTTTAAGGCTGAGGCTTTTACTTTTATTTTTTAATTTCAATTTAATTTTAGGTTTAGATTCCGTAGGGCACTTGCCGTTTTAAACGGAAAAGAAAGAAAGTGACACCAGTCCACTGCTCTCTGTGCCATCTCTATCTCTGTCCCTAAATCTAAATCTAATCTACATAAAAAGAAAATTAATTGGTATGATTTAGGAGAATCGAATCCATACTAACTATACTGGCCAAGTGTAAGTGTTGGTGTTATTGGGCCCACACCTCTTCTTGTTCTTTCTCTATTTCACTCTCAATATATTTATTCATTAAAAAAGTTAATGAAGTAAACACTCACTCTATTTTTTTATTACCTTCAACTCCACCCCAGACAAAAACAAAACCGCCTGCCTACTCACACCCCCCCTTCTTTATGGTCGCCGCCGATGCCCACGCAGGTCAGCGTCGCGAGGCAATGTTTGACAGACGAGGCGGCACGTGCTCTCGACGATGCCGTCAACGTCGCCCGTCGCCGTAGCCACGCTCAGACCACCTCACTCCACGCGGTGTCCGCCTTATTGGCGCTGCCATCTTCCCCTCTCCGCGACGCCTGCTCACGCGCCAGGAGCAATGCGTACTCGCCACGCCTCCAATTTCGCGCGCTCGATCTCTGCGTGGGAGTCTCTCTCGATCGCTTGCCATCCTCCAAAGCCGTCGACGAGCCTCCCATCTCCAACTCGCTCATGGCGGCTATCAAACGATCACAGGCCAATCAACGGAGGCACCCCGAGAACTTTCACTTGCAGCAGATACACTGCAACAACCAGCAGACGGCCTCGGTTTTGAAGGTGGAGCTTAAACACTTCCTCATATCGATTTTGGATGACCCGATTGTAAGTCGGGTATTCGGGGATGCGGGTTTCAGAAGTTGCGACATTAAGTTCGCGATCATCAGCCCGCCGTTGGCTCAGAGTGGGAAGTTCTCGCGGACCCGATGTCCACCCATTTTTCTTTGTAATTTAACCGGTTCGACTCCAGTTCCACCCAGTTTCAGCTTCGACGAGAACTGTAGAAGGATTGGAGATGTTTTGCTAAAAAGATCCGGAAGACCGAAGAACCCTTTACTCGTCGGAGTCTGTGCTAATGATGCTCTGTTCACTTTCGTTCAATGCGTGAACAGAGGTACAGGGGTTATGTTGCCTAACGATATTGTTGGAATAAGTGCGGTTTCTATTGGAGAGGAGGTTGTCGAATTTTTTAGTGAAGAGGAGAGCGGTAAAGAAAAGTTGGAGATGCTTTTCGAGGACCTGAGGCACAAACTGGCTACGTGTTCGGGTCCTGGGATTGTGCTAAGTTTTGGAGAGCTTAAGGTTTTGGTTGGTGAACACGTGTCCAATAAAGCTCTGAGCTATTTGGTCACGAAATTGAAGGCTTTATTGGAGGGTTTTAGGGAGAAGCTATGGTTGATTGGAGCTGCAGAAAGCTACGAACTCTATTCAAAGTTTCTGGAGCGTTTTCCTAGTCTAGAAACTGATTGGGATCTTCAACCTCTGCCTATCACTTCTTCTAGTTGTTCTGTGGATCGTTTTGCCCCCAAATCGAGGTGAGAATTCTACCTTTAAATTTTCTTTGGGATCTGTACTGACAACCAACGTCATATTTGTTTGTTATTACCTACTCATTGATAGTCGGTTTCATTTGATACTTTAATGTTCGGATTGGATCATATCTCTATACCCATCAGGGTTTTTAGCTTGGTGATCTATCAGTAATATGCATGTATACGATGGTACAACATCAGAGTTTTAGCTTGGTGACCACATATACGTGCGTTCTGATACTAAGTAATGCTTTAGATGTTATGTTTAGCATTTGAGTTCTTTCAAGGAACTCCTTGTTAAACTCCTCTTATCATGGACTGCCTAGTATATTGTACTAGTATGCTGGTTCAAAGTCTCTCCAAATCTATTTGTACTACAATTTTTTTCCACTGTGCAACACATACAGTGTGGCTTCTAACTGTTTTTACCCATTCAATCTGACAGTTCCATGCTATGACATCCTTACAGCTTGATGGGGTCTTTTGTTCCATTTGGAGGGTTCTTCTCCACTCCATCTGATTTCAGGAGTCCGCTCAGCAGCATAAGCCAACCAATCACTCGTTGCCACCTTTGCAATGCAAAGTATGAGCAAGAACTTGCTGGTGGATTGAAGATAGGTTCTACAATTTCTGTTGTAGATCAGCACTCAGAAAATTTGCCTGCTTGGCTTAAAACGACTGAACTTGACATGAAAAAAGGGGTGGATGTGGATAAGGTGCGGAAATCCTTCATTGTTAAATAATTCTGCATCTCTTATGGACATCAAATCCCACCTAATTTTATACTGTTATTTTGTGTCAGCCAATTTCAAAGTCATTTTCTAGTTCTATCACGGTGCAGTAGTAATATTGTAGTTATATTCATTTAAGAGTGTGTGCCATCTCCAGTGCAGATCAAAGATGATGGAACAACATGGAATACTAAAATATTGGCACTGCAGAAGAAATGGAATGATATCTGCCAACGTCTCCATCATGCACAGCCATTCTCACAGTTTGCTCTTTCTGAAACTAGGTGCCAGGTCTCCATCTCCGATGGTGTTCGTTGTCTTACAGATAGGAGGGAGAGTGGCACCAGTAGCAGCAGCAGTAGAGACTCGTCATTGAATGACAGTCCATCTGTGAGTCGAGGTCTTGGTGTTAACATGGGTGCACAGAAAGTGAATTTAGCAAGACCTAATATACCATCATCATTAGCTTCGCAAGCTGAAAACTCCATTTACCAACCAAAGGCCCTAGAACAAGCATCAAAGCATCTGCCAAAAGATAAAGAGAGCAATTGGCTTAAATCTCAACCTGTACCAAACGCTTGGCCTGCTGACTACACATCTTCATGTGTCTCTTCTGTGACCACAGATTTGGGATTGGGAACAATTTATGCATCAAACTCTAGGGAACAAAATTCTTCTAAATTACAAAATTACCAGGAGCATTTTCCACACTTCTCAGATTCTCAATCAGCTGAGTTCGATGTAATGAGTAGAAATAATTCACAAGCTATTGCACAATCTTCTTCCTGTTCTGGTCCATTAGGAGGACAATTTGATTTGTCATATTACAAATCTGTCAGGACTCTTCTCTCTGAGAAAGTTGGCTGGCAAAATGGAGCCATATCTGCTATCTCTGAAGCTATATCTTACTGGAAGGCAGGATATGTAAGACGGAAGGCAGGATATGTAAGACGTAGAGATCCAAACAGAGGAGATTTTTGGTTTACTTTCCTCGGACCTGACATAATTGGAAAGAAAAGGATTGCTTCAGCACTTGCTGAGGTAATATTTGGCAACCATGAAAGGATATTAAATGTGGATTTCAATGCTCATGAGAGGACTAGCTCTTCAAATTCAATGTTTGAATGCCTAAACGATGGCTGTGATTATGATGTGAAGTTCAGGGGTAAGACGATAGTTGACTATATGGCCTCAGAGCTGAGGAAGATGCCACAGTCATTAGTTGTCCTTCAAAATGTGGAGAAAGCTGATCTTCAGGCACAAGGTAGTTTGTCGCAGGCTATAAGGAGAGGTAAATTTGCAGATTCTCATGGTAGAGAAATTAGCATTAACAATAGAGTATTTCTTGTAAATACAAGCACTGTGGATAAGAAACGTTGTCCTTTGGGGAAGGAGTCCATTGAATTTTTGGAGGAAAAGATACTTGGAGCCAAAAGGTGGCAGATGCAAATTGAAGTTCAACGTTCTACCGAGGACATCAATAAAAACAGTAAGATAAATATTAGAGTCTCAGGAAATGTATCCTCCCAATCATCATCACCTATGAACAAAAGAAAGTTGGATAGAAACTCTGGCTCCGAATATCTTGAAATAAATTGCGAGTCCAAGCGGGCCCACAAAGCAATGAGATCTAATCTTGATCTGAATCTTCCTGTGGAAGAGGCAGAAGAGAATGGCAGCAGCTGTCACAGTGAGAGTGACTCCATATCTGAAAATTCGGAAGCTTGGTTGGAAGATTTCTTAAATCAAGTTGATGAAAACATAGTTTTCGAGCCATTTGATTTTGATTCTCTTGCCAAGAAGATGTTAAAGTGTGTTCATATGGAATTTCAGAAGGTATTTGGATGTCAGTCTCTACTGGAGATTGACAATGAAGTCGTAGTCCAAATACTTGCAGCTTCTTGGTTATCGGACAGAAAGGAAATAATAGAGGAATGGGTGGAAAAGGTTCTTGGCAGGGGATTCATGGAAGCACAGCAGAAGTACGGTGTTCGTGACCGATGCATGGTAAAGCTCATTTGTTGTGAGGGCATTTTGGTGGAAGATCAAGCTCCAGGATTATTACTTCCTTCAAGAATTAGTATGGGAAGTTGAATTTTCTTTTGTTTATTCAGTGTTGCTTGTAATTATATTTGATAATGTAGGTTTTAGCATATAGCATTATGCATCGAAAGAGCCTTTTTATTGACAATCCATTTTTTGGATAATTGTGTGCGCGCTGAAAGTCACGTGAATGGTAAAACAAAAACGAAGTTATGTATAATATCTAGTAGAATGATTTTCTCGTACTCCCATACCTTCCTGGTGATGTATGACCTTGTCTTAAAGCTTCTAGTTCTTCACAATATGAGTTTCTGCCTGTAGAATTTTCAGGTTCACAGTGGTGCATGTATCCACTGGCTCTGGAATGGTGGAAGGAAGATTCTGTTTGAGCTATTTATTCACTTTAATTTGCCTTTTTTCCCCCCTGATAAAGGTGTACTCGAGTATGTATATGTGGGTTTGGTACTTTGCATCTAATGAGCTTCGTTGCTTTGAAGAAAAAAATGGGAATAGATATTCTGTTTCGTGCCAAATTCCATTCTGTTAAAATAGAGCATACATCTTAAACACAAAAATGCATTGCATATGATTAACTTTCATGCATGCTAAGTGAATGTATAAACGTAAAGTGGAAGCATAACAGAAAAATTAAAATACATCCAGCCAATGCTTACAAGCTTTGTCTAGCAACGTTCTCACGACCAAAATGAGAAATATTTTAATCTTCTAGCCTCTGATCTCTACAAACCCACGTAAATGAGAAATATTTTAATCTTCTAGCCTCTGATCTCTACAAACCCACGTGAAGCCGAAGATAGGGATCTAAAATATATATTTTCATCGCTTCATCATCTCTGTCCATAATAGAAGATGTAAATGATGATGTATTGGTATTTGCGTGATTAATGGGTTAAACCATTAAATAGACCATATTTGAACAGTAAGGATATCTTAAGATTTCGAAAAATCCTATATTTTTTCACTTGGTCCATTTAATCCAATATCAAACATAACAAGAAACTAAATATATGAATCATGACAATAAGCCCTCTTATAGCAAGTATTATCTTCCTTATATTACAATATATATAGTCTCTCATTACTAGCCCTTCAACTTAATGAATAAACCATATGTTTATTCTAGGTCCAAACTTAATGATATTTCTCAAAACAAATAAATATACTTGCACAAAATTATATGAGAAAACATCAAATTAAATCAGAGTTCCATTAAAACAACAAATATACAATGAAAATCACATTATGGAACTAAGTCTCATTCGCATTACGTGATCCTTAAATTGCTTAGGTGGCATGCCTTTAGTTAAAGGACCCGCAATCATCAACTCAGTGCTAATGTGTTCAATGAAAACTTTCCTTTCCTTAACATGTTCTCTTATGGCTAAATACTTAATGTCGATATACTTGCTTCGACTTTCACTCTTGTTATTTTTAGCCATAAAGATCGCAGTTGAGTTGTCACAGTACAACTTTAATGGCTTAGAAATTGAGTTGACAACTCTAAGCCCAGATATAAAACTCTTCCACCATACACCATATGAGATGACCTTAAAACATGATATGAACTCAGCCTTCATAGTTGAAGTAGCAATCAGGGTCTGCTTGGCACTTCTCCAAGATACTGCTCCACCAACTAGCATGAAAATGTAACCGGATGTTGATTTTCTTGAATCAATGCAGCCAACAAAGTCTGAATCGTAGTATCCAACTACTTCCAGGTTCTCAGTTCGCTTGTACATAAGCATGCAGCCTTTTGTGCCCTGAAGATATCTCATAACCTTCTTTGCAGCTTTCTGATGATCAACACCTAGGTTACTCTGATATCTATTTAACATTCCAACAGCATATGCTATGTCAGGTTTAGCGTAGACCTGAGCATACCCAACAACTGAAGCATATAGAATGTTCTTCATGTGTTCCTGTTCAAAATCATTTTTCGGGCATTGGTTCAAATTAAATCTATCACCCTTCACTATGGGTGCTACACTTGGTGCATAATCTCTTGAGACAAACCCAAAATGCCTCGAGTTCTTTCTCTATGGATCTTAATGCCAATGACATAAGATGCCTCACCCATATCTTTCATGTCAAAATTCTTTGAGAGAAATTATTTCACCTCATATAGCAATCCCTTATCATTAGTCGCAAGCAAAATATCATCCATGTATAACATAAGAAAACAAGTCTTACTCCCACTAACCTTCTAGTATAAACATTGGTCCGTTACATTCTCTTCAAAACCGGATGAAGTGATAACCTCGTGGAATTTTAAATACCACTGCTGGAAGGCTTATTTCAATCCATATATAAATTTATTAAGCTTGCAGACTAAATGTTCACCATCACTAGAGGAGAATCCTTCTGGTTGTTTCATGTAAACCTCTTCCTTTAGTTCACCATTGATGAACGTCGTTTTCTCATCTATTTGATGTAACTCAAAATCAAAATGAGCCACTAATTGTATGATTACACGTAGGGAATCTTTCTTAGATATAGGAGAAAATGTCTTCGTGTAGTCGTTTCCTTCTCTCTGAGTGAACCCTTTGACAATAAGTCTTGCCTTATGTCTCTCAATATTGCCTCATGAGTCTTTCTTTGTCTTAAATACCCATTTACAGCCAAATAGTTTTCACACCATTGGGCAACTCAACGAGATCCCAAACTTGGTTAGATGTCATAGAATCCATCTCATCTTTCATGGCATTGTATCACAAGTCCGATTTCTTAGAACACATGGCCTGTGAAAACGTTTCAGGATCATTTTCGTCTCCAATCTTAAAACCTGAATCTGGTAGATACACCATATAATCATTAGGAATTGATGACCTTCTAACTCTAGTAAATCTCCTCAATTTTGTATCATCATCTTCTCGAAGAAATTATTGCTCAACAATTTCTTGTTATTTCTCATTTGCAACTTAATCTATTGGATTAGTATTAACAGCTTGTGGAACTTCTGTAACTGGTTGTCTAACACTCGTTTCAAGTTGAGGGGTGTGAATGACAATCAATCTATCACTTGAACCAGAGGGTTGAGCTTAATAATGGTCCTTGTCAAAAATTTTGTCTTGAAATTAACCACTCCCATTGATCAAGTCATTCTCATGAAATTTTGCATTTCTTGATTCCACAATCCTAATGCTGTGAGATGGATAATAGAATCTATAACCCTTAGGCCTTTCAGCATATCAAATGAAATACCCACTAATGGTCCTTGGGTCTAGCTTCTTCTTTTGTGGGTTGCAAATTCTCACTTCTAACGGGCATCCCCAAACGTGTATATGCCTCAAACTCAGTTTCCAACCCTTAAATAACTCAAAAGGTGTCTTTGAGACAGCCTTGGTTGGAACTCAATTTAATACATACACAACTGTCTTTAGAGCTTCAGTCCACAGGAACTGAGGAAGTTTTGTGTTACTCCTCATACTTCTCACCATGTCCATTAATGTTTGGTTTCTTCTTTCTGCCACATCATTCTGATCCGGAGAACCAAGCATGGTGTACTAGGCAACAATCCTTTGTTCCTGAAGAAACTTTACAAATGGACTAGGTGCTTGTCCATTCTCTATGTATCTACCATGGTACTCTCCACTTTTATCTGACCTCACGATTTTAATTAGTTTTTCATATTGATTCTCTACTTTAGCCTTAAAAACTTTGAAGGCATCTAAAGCTTCGTCCTTAGAACGAAGTAAGTAGAGATACATATATCGTGAATAATTGTCTATGAAATTGATAAAGTATTTCTGACTATTTGCATCCATATGTGGATAACAACTATTTGTATGTATGATTTCTAATAGATTTGTACTCCTCTTTGTACCCCTTTTAGACTTGTTTAGTTTGCTTACCCTTAATGCAATCCACGCAAGTCTCAAAATCAGCAAAATCCAAAGTACTAAGTACCCCTTCATTTACTAATCTCTTAATTCTCTCAATGAAGATGTATCCTAATCTACAGTGCCATAACATAGAGAATTCCTCATTCACAACACATCGTTTTAACCCAGTAGTGACATGCATAGAATTATAAACATCATCATTTTGTAACTGAATGGAATAAAAATCATAAAATAATATAACATAACCAATAACTTAATATCCATTACATAAACTGAAAATAGAATTTGAAAAATTAAAGGAAAAACCTAAAGGTACAAGTCTTGATACAGAAATCAAATTTCTAGAGAAATTTGGAACATAAAGGGTGTTTTCCAAACAAAAAATAAAACCACTGCTTAAAACTAAACTGCAAATGCCAATGGCTTTCATATGTAAACTCGTCTTGCTTCCTGAACAGATGTATTGTTCACTTCCTATCAACTTCCTTAGGTTTTACATACCCTGCAAGGTATTTGAAACATGGATTGGAGAACCAAAATCAATCCACCATGTGTTATGATTAACATTGACCATATTAAATTCATAACAAAACAAATGAAAATGGAGTACCTTTCTTTCCAAGCCAATTTTTAAACTTAGTGTAGTCTTTCTTCATGTGTCCCTTTTGATGGTTTCTTTATATCGAACTGAGGGGGAATTTTTTCTTTTCCCTTTTTTTTTGGCATCATCCTACCTTTTCTTTCCTGAAACAGTCAAATTCACCCTTTCACCCTCTTCCATCAACTACCTTTCCTCTTCTTGGATACACATAGTCAACAGTTCATTGATCAACCACTTGTCCTTATGTGTGTTATAAGAAATTTTGAAAGGATCATATTTTTGGGGCAGAGTGCATAAATGTAATGTACCAGGAAAGATTCCAATATGGTAACCTCTAAGGCTTTTAACTGAGCCGCTATATCCCTCATGCGTATGATATGAACACATACGCCCCTTATCCCAGTGAGCTTCATGGATGCAGCTGAATAATCAAAGTGCTGGCAAGGGCCATATCAGATGTAGCAAATTGCCCTTTAATGCCCTTCAATAAATCATTGACTTTATTATGTTGTTCGACAGAACTACGAATACCAGCAGATATTTTGGTTTTTATGAACATTACGGAGAAGCGATTAGATCTCTCCTATTTTTCATTAAGAGCAAGTGCATCTAGAGTGTTGGTTTTAGTTATACTAGGTGGTTCATCTTTCGTAATAACATAATCTATATCCATCCAGCCCAAATGAATGAGTATTCTCTCTTTTCACACCTTATAGTTGTCACCCCTCAATTTGGAAATTTCACACTTAATATCAAAAGTATTCACAATCTGAGTAACTGTAAGTTCAAACATACATGCTTATTATTTACAATTTGAGACCAATAATAATTCATGCTTTACCAATGTAAATCATGCTTTTAATACATGAATCTAGTGATGTAAGACTTGTTTGTGGGCTAAAGTTCTAAACAATTAGATTCATCTATAACTTTATGACAAAACTATTGAATTATGTTCTTTTTCTTAATTCTTGTGGGTAGACTAAGAAATATATTCCGATATTTCATCCTAATTGATGATACAAATGTAACAAAGTTCCTATGGATGGATTTTATCATATCACGTATGATTAATTACAATTAACATTTTAATGTGATCTTAAAACTAAATACATAATCCTAATTAATCAAAGATGTTATGGCTACTCCCAATTAATTAAAATCATATAAATCACTCGTATTACTTTAAGCTTTAATAAAGGCTAAATATTTACATCAAGTAATTAATAATGCAAATAAATCAAATAACAATGCAAAAAATTATTTAATCTACTTTTGCATGTATAATGATCATAAATTTATACACACAATTTTCAATTAATCACATATAATTTGTGCATATAGTTAAACATGCATCGTCATCGTCGTCCCTTCTCCCTTCATCGCCCTGTCACTAGTGGGTGCAACATGGAGCGCCAAGACACAACTCTGACGTCCATCATGCATATAGACGTCGAGTTTTATCAACAACACATGGTAAACTCATGCAGTGGAAATAAAATCGAGAAACAAAGCATAAAAGAGAAGCTTTTTCACAAATAACTCAGATGCAAGGCTGTAGCGCCCCCTTACTGTAACATCCTATTACCCATGTTAAGGCTAGAATAGCGAATTATGAGAAATCACTGAAAAATTAGAAAAAATTTATGTCAAGCATAAGTTAAGAGTGACACGCACATTTTTACACATTCATATGACTGTATATGCATTCATTGACATTTTTCGGGTATAATTAGATTGAGTTGTGATATTTTGAGAATTTTGAATTTATTTATATTGGAAAATTTATTGATTAGTGGAATTGTAGTTTTTTTTATTTTGGCGAATTTAGGAATTATTTTCAAAATTTTTAGAGAATTATGGATTTTTATGAAAAATAGGGAACAAGGAATCAAAAGAATATTTTGATTGTAAACATGTGAGTTAAAGGAATTAGTCAAGAAGGAACTTAGTTAGAGTTAGACCTTAGGAAAAGTGACAAGTGTTAAGTTGCTTTTTATACTTTTGTTAGAAGTAAGTTTTGATATCTGAGAGTTAAAAAGACAAAGTGTCATATGTCTAAATCACCTTCTTCAAATTTTCTCTCAATACACAGAGTTTTCCATCAAACTCCTTCCGAGAGTTAATTTTGTTTTTCCATATCCCACACCTTTTCCCCACTGTTAATTGTTTCTTCTGCCTTAAGAAAAACCAAAAATTGGTTAGTGTTCACAGTAGATTACGTGTTTTTGCATGGAGTTTAGGGCTTTGGGATAGTTGAATATTTTTGAAATCTTTACAAGTAAGTATTGAGAAAATCCTTTAGAGTTATGGATTTATGAGATAAATCTGATGAATTTGTTGTTAGTTGCATGAACATGGCATATACGTGTATATATTCATGAGCACTGTGTTAATGGGGCGAAAATATGGATATAGTGTTATTTTAGTTTTGATGATTATTAGTGATCAGATGTTGTAGAAATGAGTTTTGTAGTTTGAAATAGCAATGAAATGGTGTATAGGATGAGTGTAGAAAATTAAAGAATGAAAAAGTGGTATGCTCTGTTTTCTGTTTCTTCACTGTGCATGTAAATATATATATATATATATGTGTGCGTGTGCGTGTGCGTGTGCGTGTGCGTGTGCGTGTGTGTGTGCGTGTGTGCGTGTGTGTGCGTGTGTTTACGTAGGTAAGTGAAAACTTTAAGGATGATTAAGAAAATGATTTTTGAGTTGAAGAGTAGTTGTAAAATGAAGGTCTGAGATGGGATTGAGTGTATAAATGATAGTTGATCGCGGCTCGTCGTTCGATCCTAAAATCGATCCTTGGAAACCAGTCAAAAATAATTTATACCAAGGATTGCAG
>JAOQMQ010000008.1:21102589-21113440 GCA_027563845.1 Erythroxylum subrotundum
GCAATGATTTTTGTTTATAATTGAACAATATGAATGCAAGATTGTTCAATTCAACGTAATGGAAGCAACGAAAGGCACAAACAAGAAAGTAAACTAAGAATCAAAGAAAGACACTCAATATATTTTAAAACTCGACAAAAACTCAATAGCTAAAAAACAAATTTCAAATCTACCCAAGTTTTAAAATAGGCAACTCAACGTTTTTTTTTCAATGATTTTTTTACTGTTCACTCTTTTTTTTCCCGGATTACTGTTCACGATGTACTGTTCGCAGGGTTACTGTTCACGGGTACTATTCACGGACACTGTTCACATATACGATTACTGTTCACGGGTATGGTCGGGTACTGTTCACGCACTTTTTTTTAAGAATCAAATAAGAAAAACACAATAAAGATACGTATGAGTTCAATAGAATTAAGTCAAAGCTCTGATACCAAGATGATACGGAAACCCCAAGAAAACAAGGTTCTTGAAACCTCATAATCCTATTGAATCAAAACACTAATCTTTCTATTCTAAGAACATGCTAGATCATATCTCAAATCATAAGTTTGAGACCCAATCCCAAAGAAATCAGAATTTAATTTACGATGCAAGTACTTATTTACTGATGCAAATCAATTTCTTGAAGTAACCATGAAGAAATTTACGCCTCCCTTGAAGAACTCGCTCTGAAATTTTTATTAATCAATCAAACCTGATCTCAAAGTTGACCTAAAAATACATATTTATACCTAGGTTAAATAATAAAAGGTTGGGCTAAAATACATGGAAGCCCAAAATAAAATAAAGTCCAAAAACTAAATAAATAAGTCTGATGTATTATGCCACTACTGGATCCATATGCTCTTGGACTTAAGTGATGAAGCATTAAAATAGCTCAAATCTTCTTGTCTTTAAGCTTCAAGTATATCCGGTCCAAGGATTTGAGTTAAATGGATTAGTTTGGGCTCAATTCTATTAAACTTTCCTCCAATAGGCTTGGAGTTCGTCATCTTCTCAAAATCCTTACTCCATCTCACACTAGGAAGCATAATAGAAAATTTAAAATACCTTTAGCCATTGCTTACAAGCTCTGTCCAGCACGTTCTCGCGACCAAACTGAGTAATTTTTTCATCATTGCTATGGCTGTGGTAGCAGAAATCTTGCACATACTATTGTAATGTACGTGCTTTCTATCTTGGATGAAAACCATGCAGGCGGCAGGCCTAGAAACATGTCCACGGGAGGATATGGATATGAATGTGAACTTCAAACAGCAGTAGGCCAATCCAATATCTTGTTCTACACAATTTTCCCAAATAGAGTTTAATTTGTTTCGAATCTAATTTTGACCTTAAATGGAACAATCGTCTCTCTAAACCAAGCCTTGAGTGCTACATATAATTAAATACCCATGACAACAACAATGAAGAACGTTAATAGAGGCATTGTCTCTTATGAATACATCGTCCTCAAACTAAACTCTCTTTCTCTTGATTGAGTCATCCTTGTTCTCTCTGTATGCACCCGCCAATGCTTTGTTCTAGGAGCCTAACGACAAAGAAAAAAGAGTCACTTTTTAACTCTACTTTCTTTCTGCTTTCTAGAAATTAGTGTCCTGTTCATCAACGCTATACATTGCCCCTGAACCTGAGGCAGTAATTGAGTTGGTACCTGTCAAAAGTTCTCTAAACTATTTTCTAGATAAAAACCTTATCTCCCCTTAAACCGGACATCAATGAGCTTTTCAGTCGAAACTGAGTCGTTCTATCGCGCCATATTTACAGAGAGGATAATTAATGTGCGGACTAGCTTGTCAAAATTGCCGCTCAATTTGAGCTAAGGAATACTACTTTACAAAATACACTCATAGGGTGCCTTTCATTTTTCTCAAAGGATATGTAGGAGATTTATTTCTCTCGTGTCATTTTATAATTTTTTCAGTTATCCCTTTCCTTTTCTTTCATGTAAAAAAAAACTTATCAATATTAATTCAACCCAACTCATTACTTAGTTTGATATTATTAATTAATTAAAATATATAATTTTAAAAATTATTATAGATAAATTTATCATCAAGGAAATACTTTTAGATATATTCCGCACTTTTTAAGATAGAAGAATATGTGCTAATTCACAGAAAATAAAATAAAAAAAAAAAGAGCATTTCACAAGCAAAGGTCTTGGTCGGAATCCATTTAAAATTCGCCACGTGGAAACTTTAAGAACACCTTTGACTTTTGGAAAATCGCAGTGATGCCATTATCTGCATGTCCAAATTTTTGAATGGAAACACAACAACATCTTATTCTTAAGCATTGCTTTCATGGGTCCCACCTTTTATCTTATTCCAAGTGTCGTTTTGTGCTTCGGTGGGTCCCACATGTTTCTCTTTTTTAATTTAAATCCCGCCCGCCTCGATAGACTTACGTAGTCTCAAACATCGCTACTGCTCAAATTGGGCAACCTGCTTTGCAATTTACAAAGACTTTAAATGTTTGTAGTCCAGCGCAATGTCGTTTAGCGCCTTGCCTTGCTGATCAAGGACAAGAAGCCAAACCTCCAAATCCTTTCTCAAATTCTTCAAAGTGTTGGTCATAATAGTTGTCTTTTTCTTTCACGAATGTATCTTATCCATCCCATAAAAAAAAAAATCTCATTTATAGTTTGACGAATATTTCATTGCATCCATTTTTTAAAAATATTTAGATACTAATAATGCATTTTTATATGCCAATAATAGATATACAAATTATTTAACTAAACAATTAAAAATAAACTAAAAGAGCTTAAATCTAATTTAAGATTTTAATTTATATTTATTATAAACTTTAATCACAAAGAATGATCGGAGAAAAAAATTAATCAAATTAAAGGTAAAATATAAGATATTTGATAACTACAAATTAATATTAAATATTGAATTTTGTTATGAATTAATTAGTATTATTGGTATAATTAGTCTTATTATTCCACTAAGATAAATGAGTCAGTTGTGTCTAATTTAATAGACTTGGTCTAATAATCTATTTTATTTTTTAAAATTATTTATGTATGTACTAAGATGGATGACCCCAATTTAAATGACGCTACACACCAACTACTTGGTAAAAATTAATATAATTGGTTCTTAAATTATATCTAATGTAAATTGAGACTCAATTCATTTAATTTGACTTTTTATAATTTTAATTATTATTTTAAATTTAAATATAATTAAAATTTAAAAATATAATTATCAAATATGCAAACCCTAGTCGAAAATAGAGAGACTTATATATATTAAATAGTTGAGTATATAAAAATATACTTATATAAAATATATATATATATATATATATATATATAAAATTCATTAACTAATTAAATAGTTGAGTAATGGTTAACAATCCAAATTAACTTTTATTAGGTTTAAATATCTTAAAATCATTAAGTCACAATAATATAATTATATAAGAGTAATGAAACACAATTAGTTGTAATATTATTTTAAAATGAAACTTATAAATAATGTAAAAATAGTGATACAAAATACAATTAAGTTGGAGTTTATATTTAAATTTTAATATTAAATTTGAATGTCGACGTACTATATAATACCTATGTAATTTCATATAAAATTTTCAAAATATTAGGATTATCTATTTTATATTTTTAAATCAATTGTTTGTACAAATTAGATGATGGATAAGTTGTAAAAATTTAAAATTTTATGGAATAGCTATTAAATATTTAAAGATAAAAGATATGAACTTCTATGTGCTAAGTCACTTGAAAAATTTTCAGAGTCTTTAAAATTATATGTAAAAGTCTTGCTTGGTTCTTTATGTTTATGTACGCTGTGATGCACTCATAAATTTATATCTTGACGAATATTTCACGCTTTGAAAGGATAATGAGGAGTTATTTTACGCACCTTTGGAATAAGTTATTATGTTCATTTTTTATTTTATATATATTGATTTAATGAATTAACTTATAAGAAAATTTTATTAGACAAACTTAATTTGCGAGTGAAATTATCATGAGATTATAAATACGAGATTCATATTACATGTGGGTATTATTTAGGAATAATAATGGGCTGAGAATAT
This sequence comes from Erythroxylum subrotundum, assembly GCA_027563845.1. Taxonomy (NCBI): domain Eukaryota; kingdom Viridiplantae; phylum Streptophyta; class Magnoliopsida; order Malpighiales; family Erythroxylaceae; genus Erythroxylum; species Erythroxylum subrotundum. The sequence continues at coordinate 21,106,670 of JAOQMQ010000008.1, forward strand.
CGAGATTAGGCCCTGTCCGAGGGCTGAGTCTGATAGGCTTTAACCCAAATTTTAAAATTTGTTTGATACAAATATTTAATTAAAATATATAATGTGAGAAATTTATTTAATTGAATATACAAATTACAATTGATTAATAAAAAATGAGATTTTTAAAGAATGAATACATAAAATGTAAATAAAATGATAAAATGAATAAGATGAAACTAAATTCATTTATGAATGATAGGCAATTAAAAAATATTATATATTTATATAATATAAGAAATTTATTTACTTGATGATACAAATTATAATTGATTAATAAAAAATGAGATTTTTAATGAATGAATACATAAAACGAACATGAAATGATAAAATCAATAAGATGGAACTAAATTCATTTATGAAGGATAAGAAGTGAAAAAAAGATTATATATAATATGATAAATTCAATTAATTGAAGATACAAATTACAATTGATTAATAAAAAGTGATATTTTTAATGAATGAATATATAAAACGTATATAAAATGATAACATGAATAAGGTGAAATTAAGTTTATTTATGAAGGATAGGAAAAGAAAAAAGATTATATATTTATATATAATGTGCAAAATTTGTTTAATTGATGATACAAATTACAATTGAGATTTTTAATGAATGAATATAAAATGTACATAAAATGATAAAATAAATAGGATGAAACTAAATTCATTTATGAAGGATAGGAAATGAAAAAAAGGATTATATATTTATATATAATATGAGAAATTCATTTAATTGATGATACAAATTACAATTGATTAATTAAACTGAGATTTCTAATAAATGAATACATAAAACCTACATAAAATGATAAAATGAATAAGATGAATTTCTATTCTTTTGTATATCAATTATTAATATGTATAAAAAACTATATAATAAAATTTGAAGCAAAAAATTTTCTATAGTACCTTTATATACTATGATATTTTGAATTAGAAAAGAATGTTTGTAACTTCAAGTTTGTTTTTTAAATGAAAGTTGCCTAAGTCTAGAAAAAACAGTTCATATATTTTCATTTAATTGAATATAAATCTTGGAATTATAAGAGGTACATTTAATTGATTAGAAATATAAAATTTATTTAATTGATGACATAATTTTTTTAATGATACATTTTACAAAAAATCAAGATGAAATTACGAAATAATGTTGGAGTCTATGATTGGGAGAGTGGAGAGTGGAGACTGTAGAGCAGTAAGACAACATATATTGATTAAAGTTGAGAATCTAATTAATTATAAAAAGTTAATTCAATAATATGAAAATTAAGTAATTCCAATAACAAAGATTAAAGATAACAACTTGGAGTACGAGAAAGGAGAAGATCATCAACACTTTGCATTACTTTATCTGCATGTAGAAACTTGATATTTAATATTGTAATATCAAAATTAAAGGAATCCTAAGTACTTGCTTATAATTAATAAAAAATTAAATATACATTTATCATCGAATATTTTATCAAAATATTTTTTAGTTGAATGAGTATGAGTGTGAATAATCACCTTAGTATCAGTACCTATGGCTTTATTAATATAGAAATTAAAAAACAATTTATGGTAAGATAATAAGAAATAGACGAAATTGATACATCATAAAAAAGGGTTTACCACCAATATCTTTATCATCTAACTAACTACGGGCACATATAAGGGCTTTCACAGTACGAGCATGAAATCGAGCACGATTGTAGTACCCTACTCTCGCAAGACATATACCTGACATCTAAGGTGATATCCGAGTACGTACCCCGTAAGGGTGGCATGCTAGAATAGTCATTCAGTCAAAATTCATTACAAAATTTTTGTTTCTTTAAACAATGTACACGCATGTGGAAATTATTAATCAAATCGGGCCCACTTTAAACATTTCCATTCAACAGCCACTTGGGTTCATTTCAGATACAAAACACTTACAAGCATAATGTCATTTCGTTACCAAATCAATCACATACACTCAATACAATTCTTGCGGAAAATAATTCAAAAATAAAATCACTAAAGACATATGCAGGTGCAAACTGATCCCGACCCCTAACTCATGCTCATTTGCAGTGACTGAACCCTAATTGGTCTAATTAGATAACTTCTCTGAACCTGAAAAGTCATGTTGCAATTTTTTATGAGTTTTGCGAACTCAATGAGTGAACCATCATTGATGATTTCACCCAGGTCAAATACACAAAATCACATATTTCACATATGCTCATTCAGATCATGAATAATCCAAATACTCACATTATTATGGCACATCACATAATCATTACGAATCAGAACATATATACAAATACATATGCATATGAGACTCTAGATTCATCATTATTGTTGTGACCAAGTGCTTATCACATACTTATACAGATACTAGCCCATTGGGCTCAGTCAAAACAGAATCACGAAGCATAGCCCTATGTGCATAATCAGAAATCACAGAGCATAGATATGCAGAAACAGAAATCACGGAGTAAAGCTTTACGTGCAAGCGCTTTCATACTAGCTATTCCGGTCACAACGCCTTTATCTGAGCATGCATTTTATGAAATGCAACAAATACAGTATATGTCATGCCTAACAGTCACATATGATGCATAGTCAGAAATCTTATAGTCATCGGACCTAAATCCGGCATTCAACTTTCGTTGAGAATTCACATAGCATAATACAAAATCAGAATCTCATAGTCTTCACACCTAAGTCCGACATTCAACTTTCAATGAGAATTCACATAACATTCAGAATTTCAAAGCAATCAGAGCACTTTCAATACATTCCCGAATATTAAACTCCTCGGACTTTAAGTCTGAAAATTCAGAAACAATCTTAAACAGATAATAATTGGAAGTTTAATGAATTCAATCAATCCTAGGAAAATCATCTAGGTTGACTCACAGTACGCTCCAATATACTATTGCCTGGATGGACCGGCAATGTCTGACTGGCATCCAATGTGCTCTTCTATAACATACAAAACACATTTACAAATATCACACTTTTGCACAAATGTAATTATTCCTTTATGCACATCTACTTATATAAAATATGTACAATGCATGTTCAATGACAATTCCGAGTATCTTATTGTGATCCTTATCATCAAATCATTCAGATATCAAAAACCTCATTTATATCATTTGTACTTATAATTTGGACCGTAATAAAACAATATGAAATCAATTTTATAACCTAATTGACCACTTCATATTTTTCTAATAACATGCTTTCGGATTAACTTTGCATAATCATTCTGATAGGGTAAATGAAAAAATTAGGTAACACTTCCTTCTAGAAAGTGTTCCCTCTTTGTCTTAGGTTTCCAATGATGCCAAGTTCATCCAATTTAGTTTAGTATACTGAAATTTATACTCAAAAGATTTTAGACTGTTCTTAAGCTTCAGCAGAATTCTTATCTCATTCCATTTGGAAACCTACTGATCAAAATATAATCTAAATACCGAAGTATGTTCAGTGAAATCATCTCAGTTATCATATTATAGTATTCCTCAAAATTTCACCTTAAATTCATCAACCAGTACATTTCAGAAAGCTATGATTTTTGGTGGAGATTTAGATCAATGTCTTATGAATCTATTGGTTTAAGAATCAAGTAATTTGGACATCGGATGAAGAAGTTATAACAAAATGATTGAAGGATGTTCATAAATAATTTCTTCAGAAAAATCAATTGAAAGTCGTGATCTTGCAGATATCCACTGCACCTGAGAAGTCGCGGTTGTGTAGAAGCACGATCGCGACTTTGCTAGTTATTTTAGAGAAAGCACGATCATGCTTTTTCTTCTTCACCGAATTCCTTTTCTTCTTCTCCTTCCATTTTCGTTTTATTTCCAGATTTACACACTTCTAAATCATCTAAACTGCATTTCTAACTCCAATACAAACTCTAAGCAAATTACATTTAAATTTACAGTTCAAAAATCACAAATTCGAAACTTTACATATACTATCTCTCTCTACTACATTTTTTTTTCTATCTTACTTTCATCTTATGCGTTTCATCAACACAATCACTTCATTTAATCCTCTAGATATATCACGACCTCGCCCAATTCTCATTCCTTATCATCAAACTCATTTAAATTCATTTCTACCAATACTCAACAGATTCATGCATGTACAGTGAGAAACAAACCTTATGCGTATGTCATAGTACAAAACAGAGTATATTTTTATACATCAACTTTCATGAATTTTTATATCATTTTCAATTTACTCCATGTATCATAACCAATTCAAGCATCATCTAAATATCACAAAGCTTAAAACTCAACTTACTTGAGTTAGCTAAATTCCAGCAAATTCATATTTTGGTGGATGGAAACCAACGTGAATAACAGAACAAACACCCTCTCAAAAGACTGAAATTCTTAATTTGATGTAAGAATCAAATACCAATTTCTCAACAGAAACAACTTGGTGTTTTCAGTGTAGATGAAGAACAACTCAAGTGAAGAACAAGCAAGCTGCAAAAATTTCGTTACTAAACACATAACTACGTGTATTACCAACTCACTGCAACATGTCACCATGCATGTAAGCCATTTGTCAATATTTAATCAGTCCACATGTCACCATGCATATAAGTCATTTGTCACTAAATGATCAGTCCACGTGTCTCACTATAATTGGTCCATATTTCAACATTTTTCCTAGTCCAAAAATACTCCAAATTTCCAAAATACCTTAAATAATTCCGAAATTGCCAAGTCAACTTTAATACAATCCAATTTATTTTTTTCAAAACAATAAAATCCATAATTCCCATTCATAGATCAAATTTACCCGGAAAATGTCATGAATGCATGTACAATCTTTTTAATGTGTAAAAATGTGCATGTCATAATTAGCTTAAGCATGATATGCATTTTCTCATTTCTCAGTAATTTCTCATAATACACTATTTAAGCCTTATCATGGGTAACGAGATGTTACAACGATGAAGACTAATAAAATGGCCACAAGTGCTAAAAACAAACTCTAAAATAATAATAGATGAAGGAATTGCTAATAGGTTTCATGCAATTTCTTGCATAAACATAAAATCATTTCCATAAATTCTTCCACCATGAAAATACATCGAACTACACACATTTAACTTCGACTACATGATCTTTTGTTAAGTAATTATCCAACTCCATTATATTGTACGAAGTTCTGACCCTTTTTTTTCATGAATTTTGTAAATAAAGTAACAAACTTCTCTTACCAGATGAGCTCAAACCTGAACCTGAAGAAAGAGTTGAACAACCTAAACTACTGTGATATCGATCCTAAATTTGATCCATTCTGAGTTGATAATTATTAAGCAAATCATATAAAAATTATTTAGTGACATCAGCATACTCTTGAGGCCAATCACCATACAACACATTATATATAAAATTAACCCTCCCCTTTGTATCTCAATTCCAACATTGACATAACTGCAACTGTGTGTCCAACCATATACCAATAAGAATTCAATTTCATTGTCATCTACGTTGCATAACTTGGATCACCTGACTGGAATCAAACATCTAATCAGATAGAGCTTTCTTAATCTCACACATATTTCTAAAGTAACTATGTGAAGTTGGATATTTTGTTCTCGATAATAATTTATCCGCAGCACAATATAGTTCAAAATTCTCACAAAGTTCCAAGCCAAATCCTATTGGTTTTCTGTAGGCAAGTAAGTGTGCTGAGAATCTCTTTGTCTCGGTCTAGTAAACACCCCAACATATTTGATTGTCGAATCCAACATCTTGAAGGTTGAGTTATATCTAGTTAGACAATCCAAAACTAACTTCTTCGCCTTCAAAATGCATAGTTGTCGTGCAGTTTACTTAAATTTCTCAACTTTTTTAGTTATTGCACTCCAATATACTACACTATCTTGAATCAAACCTATCACTTCCTTTATAATCTCCAACCCTTCCTTCATAATCAAATTTAGAATATGCTTAAAATAATGCATATGAAATAACCTTCCACCAACTAACAAACTCTCAACCCATATCTTATTCTTCACCGTTTCAATCATAACGTCATTTATGATATAATTGTTGACTGTTATGGTGGATAATTTAGTGCTGATATTCTGATCTATCAAATAGTTAACTAACACGGTTGCTAACCTTTTGCTTGTATGTGGTGTCGACACATAAATAAACCTACCATTCACAAATATGACCAAATAAAAATCATAACAAAATCAAAAAATAAATGGTAACAATATTAATGTATATAATTTATCTTAGAAGTCTAATGCTTAGAGTCTAGTCATTGTCAATATAATGTGTCATCACTGCCATATAACCCTTTTTCGGTTATCAATTGTCCACATGTCTATTGTGATGGCAACTTGTCCTTTAATACTTGACAATGTTCTTATCCTTATATATCTTCATAATGTCCTTCTTCAATATATTTCAAATTAGGATCTTGAAGGTTAATAGCAGTGAGTTGAGCAATATCCTAAATATGTTTGTATCAAATATAGATTGTGGATGTTCATCACCAACTACCATAGAAGCAATCAAAAACCTTGATCTATTGTTATTATAAGCTGTAGTAGTCATTTCATTCTTCCCTCTCATAAGGTTAGGGGTAAAAAAATGTTGGACCCCTTTTCGGAGCCCAACGGGCTGAGACATAAGTCTTATTCTTAAATTCAACTTTAAACTTTCTTGGCCCGAATGCCATAACTTTTAATCTAAATGCCGGATTGAGTTCGTTTTTATACCATTA
>JAOQMQ010000008.1:21141624-21159462 GCA_027563845.1 Erythroxylum subrotundum
CGAAGTAAGGAATAAGGATAATGTTGAGATGAAGTGGGAACCCACGCGCTATGGGCCTCACGTCCACTTTGGAATTTGGTGGACCTATGGAGGCAACTTTATGAAGTGTGAGTGATAGCTTTAAACGAGGGATGGTAAAAAGCCAATTTCTTGACCAAATGAATTAAAAGACAGATGTTGAGATATTCTTCTACAGGAAATTCATGCTTAACATCTCTAATTTGTGTAGTTTAACATTTTACTGAATCTTAATGATCCAGCTTGGGTGATCACATATTACTTCGTAAACAATGAATGCAACTCCAGCATAGGTTCTATTTTTAATATCAAATGGATAAAAGAATTGAAGAGTAATAAAAATGACACTCATATTAACATTTGAGGAAGAAGAAATAGATTAGCCTACCTCCGTCCCTTTTAATTTTCTATGTTATACATAAACAAAAAAGCAAAATCAACCTGTCGTTTAATAATTTGTGCTTGTCAGGTTTGGTTACGTTGATATTGTTCACCTGTTCTGATATTGTTCACCTGCTCAAGTGTTGAGTAAATAGTGAAAGAACATCCATTATATCATTGGAGGAAGCGTTCAACCATGTTCAATCACTCTTTCTCTGATGTTCAAATGGAACATACGGATGATAAAAGATATGTTCAATTGCCAGCTAGATACAGTAGTATCCTGCCCCATAGAGATTCGCCCTCAACTTCTTGTTGGTCTGCTTGAGCCAAATCATTACATTTTCCATTGTCGTGTTCTGTATAGTTGGGTGTAATTGGTCCCATTCTGAAGCTTTCAGTGAAATTGACAATATATCACGCAGGAGTTGATGAGGTAGGGGAAGGGGGAAGGGCCAATGTGTGAGAGTACCAACTAATTAATTCAGAAGCATGTGACTGCTGACCTTTTGCTATATCATTTAGTTGCCAAAGTGTAGATATGAAAAAGTTTCTGCTCCTACCGTTCCTGTATTTTATTATTCCTTTTCTCTTGTTCCAAAAGGTTGAATCCCCAACCCCAACGGCCCCCAGTCGCAGGCCCGACCAAACTTTTCTCTTGGAAATACATAACCTATATACGCATATTATTAAAAATTAATACAAAGGAAAAGATCTCTACAAAGATATGCCACATGAGACATATCATTCATTAGTTTACTCATTTTTAGACATGTTGGAATAACCTAATAAAGTCCAGCAAGCATATATTTTTATTATTCTAATTTATATGTAGATAAGTTTTTGCACCTTAGTACGATTTATCACTAATTACACATAAATAGCACAAATTAGGGCGAATTGAATTATGATAGTATTCAACCAGAGAGGTTTTTAGTACCATACTTGAAGAACAATTTGTAACCCTCTTGCTACTTTAGGGTACCTGTTCTCCGGGTGACAGTGTTAGGAGTTTGATTATTTTGGAAAAAGTTTCATTTAAAAGTTATATTATTTATTATTTATAATATTAATAATTACTAAAATTATCCTGCACACGAAAATTGTACTTGATGGCCAGATAGGAGACAATATTTCCATTTTCGTTTACATACTGATGCTCACCTCTACTTTTCAATAGATTGCCTAAAAAGTGAAATGGACATGGCCTTGATTTCTTAGCCGCACGGTAATACTTTCCAAGGATTGGTTTAGATTAGCTGCCTTTGTCTGTCAAGCAAACACCTAAAAGAGCCATCGACGTTGACTACTTGTAAATTAGCCAAGGGTAATCTAGATACTTATTCAACAGGCGTGAGACCTTTATTAATGCTACTAAATGGGTGCCAAGGAAGTTGGTGCAATTATGTAACAATTTATGTCGACATCACAAAAACCTACCAAGGTAATGAACATTGTGACGAGTGTCCAACCCTATTTTGAGACTTTCAGTGATCCTAAACAACATTATGGTTAGTGGGAATGAAGAACAAGTGAAGACAAGATAGAAGAATCTCTTTTGGGGAGATACATGGCCGTGTAAAGTGCTACATGCCTGTAGCTTAACTTACACAACCGTGTAGATCAACCGTGTAAGTCTCTGTAAACATGTGAAGAAAGTGTAAAAACATACACGGTCTTATACACGCCTATATGAAGATACACCACCTTATCTAAAGACCATGTAACTCTCTATAATAGTGTATGTTTGCGATTGAGGCATGCTGGAAGATACACAGTCGTGTAAGTGACCGTCTAAGTTGTAGAAAAATGTATTTCGTGATACAAAAGAGAAAAAGATGTAGGTTTTTGCAAGAGATGTGGCCACAACGTACAAAAGTGAGGAAATATAGAGAAAGAGAAAAGAGTATTATATTATCACCCTTGTTTAATTGTTTTGGAGATTGGTTTGAATGATTGTTGATTGTAACATCAACTTTGTTTCAATCCTAAAACTTTATGAGACAATTTGTTGTTGGGAGGTGAGAGATCAACTTTTTTTTCTATAAATCCTCATTAAGTTTAGATGATTTATTTGTTGATTTTTTCCATAGTTTATTTCCTCTACATTAGAAGGTTTTCCTCGTAAATCTTGGTGTTTGTTTCATTGTTTAAAGTTTCTTATTCTCATATTATTTTACTGCTGTAACTTAAAGAGTTCTTCCTAATCATTAATATTTGATTGATTTTTTAAAGAGTTGTATTATTTGTCTCCCAATAAGTAGTATCAGAGCCATCGTAATGGAAGTGGAAACAGCTTTATTGTTAAGTTAACATCATCAAATTAATCGATATAAAGGCCCATGATGGAGGACTTTCTGTAATGCAAGAATCTATTTGATCTTATTGATATGAACAAAGGTGTGAAGCATAATTTTCCTTCAAAACCTGAAAAGATATCAGACATGGAAAAAGATGAAGCGGAATAGTTTGTGCATTATAAAATAATGGATTGATATCAGCATATTCAACCATGTGTCTCAAGAAACTAATCCTTTTGAGCTATGGAATAAGCTAGAAGGTCTATATGAAAGGAAGATTTCTTATAACAATGTCACTCTAATTAAGAGGCTTGTGAATTTGAAGTTGAAAGTTGGGAAATCAATGTCAAAGCATCTAAGTGATTTTCAGGACATAATCAACAAGCTTACTATAATGAAGATCATTTTTGATGATGAGCTTTAATCTTTGTTCTTGTTGAGTTTGTTACCAGATAGTTATGAAACACTAGTAGTGATGATTAACAATTCAGCTTTTAAAGGTGTGTTATTTTTGGATGTAATCAAAGAGAATATATTTAATGAAGAAATCAGAAGAAAGGAGATTGGAGTTGACTATGTGCATAATTTTATGATAAAAAGTAGAAGGAACAGGAGTAGGGATCCCAAAGGTTGTGGCAATTCTAAAATCCTTTCAAAGTCCAGAGGTGACAAAGACGTGAAGACATGTCACTATTACGATAAGACAAGGAGCATTAACAGTTTTTCCTATCTCTTTCTCTCGATAATCATCTCTAGGGTTTCTCTAAAAGTGGCTAATGCAAAAGCTTCCTCTGCCTCTTTGTCTTATTCTTTAAATATAATTTGTGTTCTGAATATCCCTAAGGTTTTTCCAGGGTCCAAAAGGTCCAAAAATCCATCAAAACTTGACATTTTTGAGTGTTTACGCGTCTGCCTGACGTAGGCCACAATTGTGGGACACATCCGAGCCTTCTGTCACGATTGTGGCAACCAAGTCACAATCATGGGCCATGTCCTAGGCTTCTATCACGATCGTGACATAACTCTAGTGCTTTCGATCGTGGGCTATTTGTTTCTGCCCGAATGTCTCCGAAACTTATCCGTTCTTCGATGTTGACCTTGAAATATTAACAAGCACATCAAGGTACCTCAAAAACATAATAATTAAGCTCAAAGACTTGTACTAACCCATAGAACACTTAAAACATAAATAATTAGCAAACTAACACAATTCTAACCTAAACACATACTAAACGATTGAATTAACAATTAAATACATATCAAACTAAGACCTAAAATACGATGCAATTCACACTTATCAACTCAAAGTCGATACCATGCACCTTTGTTGGATATGGTGGTGATCAGTTTGGCTTCAAGCTTTATGAATTAGAGAAACAAAAGGTGGTCAAGAGCAGGGATGTGGTCTTTCAAGAGTACGAGAGAGGTGTTGATCTTCTAAGTAGAGATAATTCATCATACTGTAGCTCATCAAATGAAATAGATAGCTCTTCACCAATTCCTTCGACTATTGAGTAGTCTACATGTGAAGAAGATCAAGTGTGTGACTAAACACACATTGGCGGTGACCAAATACAATTTGATAATGATGAGCTACATGAACGTTGACAATTTTATATAAAAACTTTCATATTGTAAGTATACTGATTATAACTCATAGTATTAAAAGGCATTGTTCCCATGGGGATTAATTAGTCACCTAACAACTCGAATGCACTTTGTCTAAGGTAATCAAAGATTGAATGAAATGAATTAAAATAAATTAAATGAAATTGAAAGAACTAATAAAACTAAACAATTGAATACTTGAAACTAGTAATAAGAATAAAGTTAATTAGTGATGGAAACTTACGAATTATTATATCGTTGTTTTTTCTTCCCTTTCTCTTATTGATTCAATTATGCTTAAACTTAGATATCTTAAGGTTTTGAATACCCAATCTCAAGATCTAATCAAATAATACCTATTGAAATTGATATTAATATAATTGCAATCTCTCGATTCACAAAACTACTTTTTTGAAGCAATCCGAAGGATAATTAATTCATAAGTAAGATGTCTCTTCAATTGTTTATTACTATGATATTTGCAGGTCTATTAAGTTACTAACTCTCATTGCACACCTTAACATAAATAACTTGATATAATCTCTCGATTTATTACTAAGGATAAGCATAACAAATATCACAAAGTATTGATATATATTAAATTGAATAAGAATAAAGTTTAACAAAAACAGTTCAAGAATAATCCCTAATATGGATTTAGAAATTCATAATCATGTTCAACATCATAATAATCTAAATTAACATAAAAACAATGAAATATAAGAAGAGAAAAGAAAGAAAATAGTTGGTGTCTTAATCTAGAAATCTGGAATTGCTCTTGATGTCTCCTCTTTAATCTCTTTAATTCTAATTTGTTGCTTTCTTTTGTTGTTTTTCTTTTCCTTAAATACTTTTTGGGGCTTCTAGGGTTTTTTTAGAGTTTCCATAATTAATTTGGTTCAAAAAATAGCCTTAAAAATTCAAGGAAATAAAAATTTTCTAGTGCTAGAAAACACTTTGTCAAGATCATAAATTTTGCCTTATCCATGCTTTCTGTCATGTTTATGCATGGAGTCACGATTGTGACAAAGAGTGCATCCATACAGCTGCCTCATCATGCATGATAGTGCAATGTTGCGCATGATCGTGACTTCTTCCATTCTTCAAGTTCTTCATCTTTTCTTCAGTTGTCCTATTTCCACTCACTAGCAAACACATTAAACACCTCTTGAAACATAAAATTAAGATCATATTCTTGCTCTCAAATAATCAAACACTTAAAACACATACAAACATTAACATAAACACAATTATAAGTCTTATACACATGATTATCTTCTAAGAAAGCATTTAAAAACACACTTAAACCTTTAGAAAACATACTATAATATACATCCATCAATGAACCACATCTAGATAATGTCGGATATGAATCCATTAAGGATAATGAGCAAGGGGAGCAATTGGATCCAACAGCTAATGAAACACAGCTTCTTCGACAAGGGAGAAAAGGCCTTCTATAAGGTATCCAAGTTTTGAATACTTATTACTTACTACCGACGGGGAGCCTGACAATGTGTAGGTGGTTGCATCTTGTGAAGAAAAAGATTGCTAGCTCATAGCTATAAAGGAAGAGATGGATTCTTTTAAGAAGAAAAATACATACAAGCTTGTAAAGCTTCTAAAAGATAAAAAGGCATTGAAGAATAAATGCGTGCTCAAGATAAAGAGAGATGACAACAAGATGGTAAGGCACAAGGAAAGGCTAGTAGTGAAAGGATTTAGTCAAAAGAAGGGTATTAACTTTGATGAAATCTTTTCATCAATTGTCAAGATGACCTCAATCTGAACAATTATGGGTCTAACTTCCTGTTTGGATCTTGAACTCAAATAGCTAGATGTTAAAACAACCTTCTTGCATGGAGATTTGAAAAAGGAGATATGCATGGAACAGTTAGAAGATTTCAAAGATAAAGGCAAGAAAAATCTTGTCTGTTGAAGAAAAGTCTATATAGCTTAAAACAAGCTCCAATGTAGTGGTATCGAAAGTTTGATTCCTTTATGATCAGTCGTAGTTACAAACAAACTTATGTCGATGCTTGTGTGTATTTTAAGAGGTTCTCAGGTGAGCACTTCATCAGTCTTCTTGTTTATACTGATGATATGTTGATTGTGGGTCAAGTCATTGGTAAAATCCAAAAGTTGAAGGAGGACTTGCCCAAATCTTTTGTTATGAAAGATTTGGGACCTGCAAAGTAGATTTTAAGCATGGAGATAACTCGATATAGGAAGGATAAGCGATTGTTAGGAGAGATATATTGAACGAATGCTAGAAAGGTTCTGTTGCTTCTAGCTATCTACCGTAAAGAGATAAACGAAGAATGAACGCAGAACTTTGAGAGAGAAAGCTAGTGAGAGAAAGTAAACTAAAACAGAGTAGAACAGAGGACTTAAGAACTCAGCAATTACTGAGATTTTTCTTTGATTAATCGATGTATATTACATCTGTGAGCGACTAAGTATTTATAGCCTTACAATCTTGTTAACTAACTTTAACTGTTACTTCTTGAAACTCTTGAATTCTTGGAAACTTCTTCTTTAATCCTTTACGACGTTACTGCATGGCTGAGCATGGGAGTTGCCTCTGTCGGAATTCTTGAGACATATCCTTCATACTCCTCCTTGGATCAGGAATTCAGTTTCTGAACTCCCACTGACTTCCTTAACAATTCAAATCGTGACACATGAAATCCCTTTGTGAATAAATTGGCAATTTGACTTTCTGTAGAAATGTACTCCAGCTTTATTTCTCCCTCCTGTTGCACGTCTCTCAGATAGTAATACCTGAGTTTAAAATGCTTCGTCTTTCCATGGAACACCGAATTCATTGAAATAGAGATTGCAGCTTGATTATCCACATACACCACCGTTGTTATTGATAATTGAACCTGCAAATCTCCAAGCAGCTTTCTGACCCACACTACTTGTTTTGCCGCTGCGGTAGCTGCCACTAATTCAGCCTCCGCAGTCGACAAAGCCACTAATTCTTGTTTCTTAGAACTCCAGGAAAAACATACTGATCCTAGAGTAAGACAATACCCAGATGTGCTTTTCATGTCTTCCGTTGCTCCACCCCAGTCGCTGTCTATGTAGCACTTAAGTTCGCACGTCCCTGTCTTCTCGTACAATAATCCATACTCACTTGTCCCTTTAAGGTACCTTAATACTCTTTTCACTGCAGTGAGATGCTGTCTTCCTGGATTGCTTAAGTATCTCGATAATACACTTACCGGATACAATATGTCTGGTCGTGTGGCTATTATGTACATTAGGCATCCCACCATACTTCTGTAATTTTTATTGTCTACCTCATCTCCTTCTTTGTTTCTTATCAATTTTTCCTTCGGACATATTGGAGTAGTGACATGCTTGCACTGGTCCAGCTTGAATCACTTCAGAACATCCCGAATGTATTTCCTCTGGCTTACTTCAATTTTTCCGTCTAGTTGATTTACTTCCATACCTAAGAAATACTTCATTTCACCCAAGTCAGTCATTTCGAAGGTCCTACTGAACTGTTGTTTCAAGCAATGGACCTGCGCTTCTGAGCTCCCAGTGATCAATATATCGTCAACGTATATTGATACTCCGGCTATGTTTTCTGTTTGAGATCTTACGTATAGTGTCGGCTCACTATGGCTTCTCTTGAAATTCAACTCAAGTATAAAGGAATCAATCCGTGCGTACCAACAACGAGGGGCTTGCTTCAAGCCATATAGCGCCTTGTTTAGTCGGTAGACACTCTCCTCCTTTCCCTCTACTACAAATCCTTCTGGTTGCTGTACATATATTTCTTCATGTAGCACTCCATTCAGAAACGCTGATTTCACGTCCATCTGGTGGATTCTCCAACCTTTCTCAACTGCAAGTGCTAGGAGTAGTCTGATCGTCTCTATCCTTGCTACCGGCGCAAAGGTCTCCCCGAAGTCCACTCCTTCCACTTGTGCGTACCCCTTCACAACCAATCTCGCTTTCAGCTTGTTCACAGATCCATTTGGGTTTAATTTGGTTTTGAAGATCCACTTCAGACCAATTGCCCTCTTATCTGTTGGTTTATCGACTAATGTCCAAGTTCGATTTTTATTTATCATCGCAATTTCCTCCTTCATGGCTTCGTACCATTTTGGATTTTGCAGAGCTTCTTGGACTCTTGTTGGCTCCAGCGTAGCTTTGTTGCTTCTCTCGTAAATTTCCGCCAGGCTGCGAGTTCCCCTAACCGGCATATGATCTAAGTCGTCATCTTCTATTTCTAGATCTTGCTCTTCCTCTGAGGTTAAGTCATTTCGCTCGAATTGATTTTCGGGTCCATCTTCCTCTTCAGATTCTCCCTCATCCTGGTTCTCTGGGTTCAGTGTATTTTCCACAGCTTGAGGAATAAGCGAGGATGGGTTGCGCGTCTGCTCCCCTCTGCCATTTCCTTGCTCTCCCTCCGACCAGGTCCATTGCTCGTCTTCGAGAAAGTGCACGTCTCTGCTAACTTTAACCTTCTTTTGCAATGGAAAATACAGTCTATATCCTTTTGTTATTTCAGAATACCCAACAAAGATTGCTAATTCGGATTTACTGTCTAGCTTACCTCTTTTGACGTCGGGTATATGAGAATAACATAGAGATCCAAATATCTTAAGATTTTTCAGTTTAGGTTTTACCTCATGCCACATTTCGTAGGGCGTCTTTTCTTCGAGTGTACGGGTTTAGAGTCTGTTGAGGAGGAAGCATGCTGTGGAGGCTGCCTCTGCCCAGAAACTCTTCGGAAGCTTCTTGTCCTCCAGCATACATCGTATCATCTCTACCACCGTTCTATTTCGTCTCTCCACCACTCCATTCTGCTGAGGGGTGTAGGTAGTAGTCAATTGGTGTTTGATCCCGCCATCTTTGCAGATCATCTGGAATTTATCAGAGATGAATTATGTTCCATTGTCCGTCCTTACAGTTTTGATCTTCACGCCCGACTGGTTTTCAACTAATGCTTTAAATTCTGAAAATATTCTTGGGACTTCGTCTTTCTTCTTCAGACAGTATAACCAGGAATATCTAGAATAATCATCAATTATTAACAAAAAATATTTGCTTCCATTTAAGGATGTTACCGGCATTGGTCCGCAGATATCCATATGTAGTAATTGAAGCTTCTCGGATGCTCTCCATTTTGCTTTGGTGAATGGAGTTCGGTGGTGTTTGCCCAGAAGACAAACTTTACACCCTGAATGGCAGTCGGAGAAGCTTGGAAGGTCGTCTGTCATCTTTTTTCTCCACATTGTTTCCAATCCCTTCATGTGATACTGTGCCAGATCTCAGTTTCATCCGTACTGCTCACCAAGGCTTCTTGATGCAAATCCTCAGGTTTCATCACAAAGCTTTTATTCTTCATTTTAGAGGTGAACAACTCCTGGCTGAACCTGTCTAACACTATACACAAATCAGATTGAAAACATACGGACATACTTTTTTCCATTAGTTGAGCCACGCTTAGTAAATTATGCTGGATTTTGGGCACTAAAAGCACATCTGAAATGGTCTTTATTCCTAGCTTTGTAGGTATTTCCACTATTCCTCTTCCTTCGGCCTGAATGCACTCGCCATTTCCTAGTTTCACTCTTGCTTTTACAGAACGATCCAGGGTCTTGAATTGTGATGCATCCGGCGTCATATGGCTTGTACAGCCACTATTGATCAGCCATTCAGACAAGTGTGCTTCTGCCAGATCACAGGTGACTACGAACAGCTGTTCTTCCTCTTCGGCGATCTGTGCATTGGCATCTGTCTGATCGGCTTGCTTTTTACATATAGCTTCCATGTGCCCCTTCTGGTGGCACCTTCTACACTCTACATCGGGACGCTTCCAACACCTGGAGGCAAGATGGTTGGATTTGCCACAATGAGGGCAAGGGTTATATTTATTGCCCTTGTCCCCCCCTGCATTTCGGTTTGAATTCTTCTGATTCGAATGAGAGTTATGAGCTCCCGACCCTCCTTTATTTCTTTTCTTCTTCTTGGATTTGTCATGACCTTCAGTCTTAACTGATGCTTTGTACGCTCCTTCAGCAACATCAGCCTTTCGCATTAGTTGACGCTGTTCTTGTGCCTGAAGAGCGCTTACCACTTCAGCAAGTTTCACCTGTCCGATGTCTTTGGAATTCTCCAGCGAGACAATGGTGGCTTCAAATTTCTCC
Source organism: Erythroxylum subrotundum (assembly GCA_027563845.1). Lineage (NCBI taxonomy): Eukaryota > Viridiplantae > Streptophyta > Magnoliopsida > Malpighiales > Erythroxylaceae > Erythroxylum > Erythroxylum subrotundum. The sequence goes on from JAOQMQ010000008.1 coordinate 21,152,105, forward strand.
GGCACAGAAACTAGCAGTTTTTGGACCAACCTCTGATCTTTAAAGTCGGCTCCCAAAAGTCTTATTTGATCCGCAAGTTGAATCAACCTCTCCGTGTAGTTCTTGACAGCTTCATCTTCCTTCATTTGAATCCTGTCAAATTCACGTAAAAGATTTAGTATTTTCATGTTCTTTACCTTTTCGTCACCTGCATATTCGATCTTCAGAAATTCCCAGATCTCCTTCACTGATCCAAGATGCATGATCCGTGTGAATATTGAAGGTGCGATCGCCTGGTATAAACAAGATTTTGCCCGAGCCTTCTTGGCTATTCTTTCCCTCAACCAACGCAACTGAGCAATCGGGACATCTTCTGCTGGAGCCTCTACTTCGTAGTCTTCATCAATCGGCTCCCACAGATCCTGACCTTGCAGGTAAGCCTCCATTTTTACTGCCCAGATTTGGTAGCCTTCACCATTGAAGACTGCTGGCTGCATGCTTGGAGTGGATGACTCGGCCATCTCTGAGTTATGCACTCCTTATCGCCACCGTGTATTCTGGAAAGAACGTAGATGCTCAAGGCAAAGAAATCTTGCTTATACCTTCACTGGTCCCTTAAGAAATAGGCTCTGATACCACTTTGTTGCTTCTAGCTATCTACCGTAAAGAGATAAACGAAGAATGAACGCAGAACTTTGAGAGAGAAAGCTAGTGAGAGAAAGTAAACTAAAACAGAGTAGAACAGAGGACTTAAGAACTCAGCAATTACTGAGATTTTTCTTTGATTAATCGATGTATATTACATCTGTGAGCGACTAAGTATTTATAGCCTTACAATCTTGTTAACTAACTTTAACTGTTACTTCTTGAAACTCTTGAATTCTTGGAAACTTCTTCTTTAATCCTTTACGACGTTACTGCATGGCTGAGCATGGGAGTTGTCTCTATCGAAATTCTTGAGACATATCCTTCAGGTTCAATATATAGTATGTCAAGCCAGTTAGAACGCCACTAACACCTAACTTCATGCTATGTAAACATACATGTCCCTTAACAGCAAAGAAGAAATATGCTATGTCCTCTATTCCATGCTCATTTGTAGTAGGATCTTTGATGTATTCAATGATGTGCACAAGGCTAGATATTGCTCAATCTATTATGATGGTGAGCAGATTCTTGTCAAATTTAGGGAAGGTTCACCGAGAAGCAGTGAAATGGATTCTGAAATACTTGAGAGGCACATTGAAGTGGAGTTTATGCTTTGGTGATGGTAAGCTAACTCTAGAAGGTTTTACGGATACAAAAATGGCTGGAGATCTTGACGGAAGAAAATCTACTTCAGGTTTTCTATTCAAGTTTGTAGGGGGAGTCATCTCATGGGAATCCAAGCTACTTAAGTGTGTGGCTTTATATACAACTGAAGTAGAATATGCAGCTACAGTGGAAGCTTGTCAAGAGATATTCTAGCTAAAATGGTTCCCTCAAGAATTGGATGTGAAGCAAGAAGACTATATAGTATTTTGTGATAGTCAAAGTGCTATTGACTTAAGCAAAGTTACTATGTATCAATTACTTTAACAAAAATACTATGTATAAATCTCGTACAAAGCACATAACTTCAGATATCACTAGTTGAGATCCGTGATAGAAGACCAACAATTAATATTGAAGAAGGTTCACACGGATTTGAATAGTGTTGATATGCTAACTAAAGTTGTAATCTTGTTGGGATGTATCTCAAGTAAATGATAGAGAATATCGTGTCTTCCCCATATTTGGGTTGGAGGGGGAGATTGTTGAGTTCCCAATCCTATTTGGAGACTTTCGATGATTGTAGATGATTTTATGATTCATGAAAATGACAAATAAGTGAAGACAAGATGGAAGAATCTCTTTTGAGGAGATAAACGACCTTTTAGAGAGTTACATGCCCATGTCTTGACTTATATGACCATATAGATCAACCGTGTATGTCTTTGTAAATGTGTAAATAAAGTGAGTAGAGGCAAAGACATACACGGTCTTATACACTCCTGTGTGAAGATACACGATTATGTAACTCTCTACAACTGTGTAAGTTTGCGACTAAGGTCGTGTTGAAAGATATACAATTACTTACATGGTCGTATAAATGACCGTATAAGTTGCAGAAAAATTTATTTCGTAATATAAATGAGAAAAAGACGTAGGTTTTTGTAAGAAGCACATCCACAATGTCCAAACGTAAGGAAAAATAGAGAGAGAACAAAGAGTGTTATATTCTCATTCTTGTTTGATTGTTTTAGGGATTGATTTGAGTAATTGTTGATTGTAACATCAACTTTGGTTTCAATCCTGAAATTTTGTAAGACAACTTATTTTCAAGGGGTGAGAGATCAACTTTTTTTTTTCCGTAAATCCTTCTTGAGTTTAGTGGATTTATTTGTTTGTTTGCCCCATGATTTTTTTCCTTTACGTTGGAGGATTTTTCACGTAAATCTTGATATATTTAAAGTTTCTTATTTTCATATTGTTTTACTGCAACAACTTAAAGAGTTCCTTTTTATCATTTATATTTGATTGATCTTTTATAGAGTTATATGTTGTTTGTATCCCAACACATTGTTCATCAAATTTTATTCTTTTCTCTTACGCAATAACTAAATATGAGAAATATGAGAAGTTAGAAATACACCAGAGGAGAACTCCTCACAAGTATGGAACTTTATATAACTTAACCCCTCGGCCAGGACCATCAAGAAAGGATATATATATATGTATAGTTTCTCTGCTTTCACTTAGTTAAAATATTCCTTAATTTATGATCACAAGTTATTGATCAATTATACTGCCTCGTAAACACAGCTTCTACCATAGAAATTTCAAACAAAGAGGGTCGATTTCATTGCTTGCACGTGAAAGCTTATACAAGTTCACAGTAAATCTTCTTTTAAGAAATTAAAATTCTGAAAGTTTTTAATCTGTCGTACCTCCTGCCAAGTGCCAATTTACTTGTTTGGATTAATATCTTTGGCGAAGTTTGCAAATATTCCTATAATAATCTCATAGGTTCCCGACCAATGACAGCTACTTTGATTGGAATAACTTTTGGGATGAGTTTGGCTGACAGTCAGGCCGCCCATGTCTTACACGTAAAGGCTAATCAGAGTCTTTGCAGCTTTTGGGAAACACTCTTGAAGTGCGGTTCAAAAAGCTGAACAAAATTTGCCCAATAAGAACAACACCTCTTTAGGGGGGAAGCAGAAGCATTTCAACCTTATGCATATTATACATATCAGATTTTAGATAACAGAATTTTTATTGAATTAGATTAGAAGAATTGAAACGCTCCTCGTAAAAGAAAGACATTTTTTCAAAACCAACATACTTATTATACATGTTACAGATAGATATTAGGAGCAAAGCTGCTTTTAACAACCATCCATGAAATTTAGTAAGTTATTTAAGATGTTTATGGCGATGCAGTCACTCGTTCTTGATTATTTCTTTCGTTTTAAAACATTGCCTTTTATTGTATTCAATTATCATATACGAATTTAGTATGCTCTCAGCAACATAGTCCTTGGTGATTCCAAGTATTTGCCTATGCCTATGCCTATGCCTATGCCTGTGGCCCTTTGCCTATGCGAAATGACATGAACTCCTGGCGTTATTAGCAGAATTCCTAACCGTTAGGTTTACCAACCACTTTAATTAATGGGTGAGTCACGTACCCAAAACTGCTGCATTTGACTTAAGCACTCGCCCGAATGCAAGGACCATTACCAGTCTGTCAGTCCTTTTTTCTTCCCCACCTTAAGGATGTTGGAGCTAACGCAAAACACTGCGATTCACCATATGCATGTACGATTTATCCCTCTTCTGTTTTTTTAAGTTGATATGTTAACCTATGGCATAGCAGCAGACCCTTCAGTTGTGATTATGCTTGAAACAATAAATTTATTTTAATACGTTTTATTGGTTATATGCGACATTTAGTATTGCAAACAAAATATTTATTATAGATATATCTTACATTAAAAGTGTTACATAATTGAAGTTATAAATTTTATATAACAAATCTTATCTATATTTTTTTATTGTTTTCTACAAATGCTAAGAGCGATAAAATTAGTATTTGTTATTAAAACAAGAATTGATTTTCCAAATTGAAATACTTGAATAAATATACGAGTGTTTATTAAAAAGTATTCAATTAATCATTAACAATACATATCATTTATGCATTTACAAAAATTCTTAACATTATGAATTTAATTAAATTTTAGATTTGATGTTGTTGAAATATTTTATTTATCTTTAATGGCATCCAAGAGAGGAGGGGGAATAAATTGGGTATTACAAAATTTAACAAATTTTCTAACCCATGAACTCAATTTAATAACAATCAATATGTATCCATGAATAAAGGGATTGCTTAACATAAACCAACCAAACAATTGAATAATAATTCAAAGAGGATATGGAAGAGAATGCAAATTAGTTTATGGTGATTGGACAAATAATCATTTCCTACATCCACTACTTGAAGTTCCATTATAGTTCTTCGTTCAAGGCGCAAATAACCTTTATACAACCTGTTTTTGGGCAAGGAGGAATCATTTTAGAATTTTCCTTTACAATGAAGAAGAAATTTATTGTCACTTGGAACGCTCTGAAGTATAATAATATAATGCCTAAACTAAATCTTACAACTAAAAAAATACCTTATTTTATCACTTGATAATTCCAAATAGGCCCATTCATATAAATACGAGATAATGATACTCAAATGATTAGAAAACACTTAGAAATGTGCGTAAAAAAACATACAAATGCTTCTTGATGCAAGAACGAATGAGGAAAAAATATGTATAAGGTTTAAGGACAACTACTAATCATTGTATTCAAAAATTTGTCGTTACAATAGCTAGTTGCTGACATTGTTAACCGATATAGCATATTGGCTGACCAATGTAAATTGAATGCATGGATTCACTAGCCGTTAAGACACTAGTCGACCAATAGAAATATTGGTCAAACAATATAGCACAATGGTCGATTATACATCAAACAAAATTAATATAAACTCTCGGTACATTAAATTTGACAACTTTAACCTTTATTTGTTAATTGCAAACTCATATAGGTTGACCGATTCTCTAAAAAATGTGATTTTAATTAATTCAAATGATAAAACTGATGCAATAAAGTGAAATTAAATATTTATACATGATGAGTCTTTTATAAAATGACTAAATGAGATTACAATTAATATTACAAACTAAAGGATGACCTCGATATTCCTTGTTCTTCTTTTGTTCATGACTTGGTCTTCACTTTGTAAGTTGCAAATTTCATCTTTTTTTTATCAACTTTGTGAACTATCTTCTTGAATTTATGACTACATCTTGTTCTCATATTCCTTCTCATCAAAATAATGAACTTATTAGTAGCCCTTATAATATGTTATCATCGAAACATTGATTGGAACATTTCTTGGTTTAACAATCTCTCCCTTTTTGAGATGACAAAATATTCTTGATATTAGAGAGTAATAATAAAATTAAGTATACAAACAACTAAGCTTATCAAGATAATGATTAGCTCCCCCTAATTTGTGCATAAACTATAATTCGATATCGAGAACAAAAAAGCTATTTAAAGAATTATCCACATATATAGATAAGGAAACTATAAAAATATCATAATACAAAGTCACCACATATACAGAAGTCGCTCCCCCTAAATGTCATTATTGTCCCTAAATCTACTATCACTAATCTTTTTCCCCTTTTCGGAATCATAAAAAATAATTATCCAAAAATGCATAATATAGAGTGTCATGTGTCGAGCTGACTTGGTTAAAGATCAAAATTTCAAGAAAGAGGACTTTTGAGCATTTAAAATGTCAAAATAATTATTTAAATGATCAATTTTGATAAAACATTCTTACTTGCGTTTAAATTAGAAAAATCCTCAATTTTGTCTAAGTTAAATTTTAATTAAAGCAAAAAGGATAAGTTTAAAAAAATTAATAGAGGTTGGAATTGAAAACAAATATTCGTGTAATTGCAATATCCAATTATTAACTTTATAAAAGTGTGTAAAATTTTTAAAGTCTCAAAATTTTGAAAAATAGAAATGTAAAAAAGTGCCTAAAATATCAAAATTGAATAAAATTAGTGATATATCGATATAATTGAAAGGAAAACAACCTTATCCATTTTAGAATTTTAATATAGAAGAAACATTTTGAAATGATAAATTTCAATTAAGGAAAATTTTGAAAATCCCCAAATTTGAAATCCAAGAATAACAAATTTTCAATGTAATACAATCTAACAAGATTTTATGGATTAAGAGATAGTTTTTTTCAAAGAAGAGAGTGAGTTGTCTAGAATTTTGGAAGATATAAACAAGCAAAAGGAAAAATAAAAAGAAAAGAGGAGGAAGGGAGCTTTAATCAGGAAGACTAATAGATCACACAACTACAATGTTTGACTAGTGTGTATGGTTAACTAAACCTATTGACCATCTAAAGTACAAATTCACAAGAATAAAAATTTATAAAAGGAAAAAATATATTGGTTAATCATTAAAGTATATTGGTTGACCATTATATGTGGTCAATCAATATATGCAACCAAACTCAAACTTAACTCACTAGAAAAAAAAATAATTTCTTGGTTTAAGTGATATTTGTAGATAATAAGCAGATATTAGTCAACCAATTTGTTAAAGTTATCACCTAGATTAGCGAACAAACAACTAGCAAACTCACTAAAAAGTAAGGAAAGGGCAAACTTTGAGGACATTGGTCGACCACACTAAGCTATTGACTAGATAACTTCAAAAATAGGCTTTGAACTATATCTCAATTGGTTTAGTGATCAAAAAATTTTAACTCAAAATCCCTATTTGCATATAATCTATAAGTCTGAAATACCAAAAAATTTCAATTCCTCATTTATAGTGCAAAACCAAATATACATCATTAAAGATTTAGAGGGTGCTTGGTTAAGGGGTGTGGGAATAAATCAATGGGAATGAAATGAATGGTAATGGTTGGTTGGCTATTATGATTAATTGAATAGTTTTTTCATTCCCAAGTTTTAGTTAATGGTCCATATCCTCCATGTATGGGACGAATGGGATTGATTCCTTCCAACACTAATTTTTTAGTTTTTAATTAAATATTTTTAATTAAATATAATTAAAATGTCATTAATTAAAATATATTTAATTAAAATAAAAATATAATTAATTAATAACTTTAATTAATTAAGATAAAAGCTAATTAATTAATTAATTAAAATAATTACAAAATATAATTAATTAATTAATTAAAATAATTAATCAATATAAAATTTAATTAATTAATTAAATTATAATTAAAA
>JAOQMQ010000008.1:21207467-21221706 GCA_027563845.1 Erythroxylum subrotundum
GCAAAACACAATAAAACTCAAATTCCTTTCATTAATAGCATAATGTAAGTTCTTACAAAGCTTTAATGGGCATTTTTTTCGCCCCAATACAACAAAGTCTCAACATTGAAATTTCGAAGAAGTTACTTGAATAGTAACTGCACAAGCTCACTTTTTCAATTATAAAAATGTTACCCACAATACCTACATACACAAAACTCATTTCATGCATTACCTCAAAATATCCTTTCGAATTCAAGAATTTTCCTTTCTTTGCACATAAATACCTCACCACAATTTCAATCTTCCAAGAAAAGTTCGGGGTCCAACATTTGTACTAAGTTAGTACTACTTTTGGATAGATCATTGAGCATATCATTGTAAAGCATACTGATGTATTTTTGTTTTAAGCATGAATGGTACTAGGTATGTAAATGAAGTTAATTGCTGTGTGGATTAACTGAATTAATTATATTGTGGATGAGTATGTTAAGATGTGAATGCTTGCTTCTGTAGTTTCTTTCTTTTGTTGTCCCGACGAATCACCCTGGGTTCAGCCTTGGGGTCGGGACTCGGGCCCAACGGTCTCCGTTTGTGATTCCGTTTTGGATAGTTGGGCTCCGGAAACGGGGTCCAACACTGTTCGGCCGGGCCTCGGGAACAGGGTCCAGCAGTCGGGGCACGGATAACAAAATCTAGCGGTAAATTATGAAGCACCCTTTCCCATCTACTCCAAAGAGGAAGGTAACTGTTTCCAAACCCTTAGCCTTAAAAAGATTGATGTATCTTGATATTTGTACTTTGAAATATTAGAAAAAATTGGATTGAGAGAACAGGTTGAAAACTTAGGGGCAGGAATTCATTGGGAAAATTTTATGTGCTTTAACTATGTCATTTAGGAAGAACTCACACCAGAATTCTTCACCTCCCTTCAATTTAAGCATGCTAACCGTAAGGATCTATGGTTTCAATTGTGGGGTTAACCGTATGAGTTAAACTGTGAAACCTTTTGTGAAATTGGTGGATTCCCAGAGTCAACCATAGTGGACCAGCACGATGACTTCTGTGCCATACACTATTGGACTTAACTGACTGGGTTGGAGAATTTTGATGCTAAAAATGCCCATAATAATAACATAATTCGTAGTCTCGAGCACTTTTTGTTACACAAGTTCATATGTCAAACTGTGTTTGATAAAAGCAAAAGTAACAAGTGTTCGGTGAAGGAACTTTTCATGTTGTGGTGCATGGATCATAGGGTCCAAGTTTACACCTTCACCTACATCTTCAACGATGTTATTGCTACTGTGAAAAAGATAAGCAATAATCTGGGCATGGGGTATTTGATTACGACTATTGCGTATTATTATGGTGTCAATTGTGATGTATTAACTGCGCATTTTCCTGAGTTCCTTAACACTCATCACTTGATAAGAGCTGAGATCTTCAAGTCCCACAATATGAAACATTGAGATATTAGCATAAAATCTTATATTGAGAACAGGGCGGGACAGGTAAGTTCGAGTTTGGCGCCACTGCAACAAGAGGAGGAATCAACCAGTGAAGAATCCAAAAAAAAAAACAAAAAGTCAGATGGGAGAAGATACTCAATGCAATTTCGGACACTAACAAAGCGATTTCAAAAAATGTCAAGGTCTTGAAGGAGATATCGAAAGAGCAAAGATGCCAACGTCAAGAAATTCAAGGCATTTACAAATACTTTGCTACTCAAGGTGTGGACATCCCACCTCCAACACCATCATCATCACCACCTCGGTCGCCATGATGGGTTCTATGCTCTAACCCTTGTCTTTTTATTTTTATTTTTATTTTTATTTTGTTCTTATGTTTTTCTTACTATTTGTTTTTATTCGCACTTTATGTTCTATTTGTTCTTCCCACGTTGAGGACAATGTGTTGTCCAAATGTGGAGAGTGTTACCGTAACATTCTGTTACCCACGTTAAGGCTAGAATAGCGAATTATGAGAAATCACTAAAAAATTAGGAAAAATTTACATCATGCATAAGTTAAGTGTGACATGCACATTTTTGCACATTCATATGACTGTACATGCATTCATTGACATTTTTCGGGTATAATTGGATTGAGTTGTGATATTTTGAGAATTTTGAATTTATTTATATTGGAAAATTTATTGATTAGTGGAATTGTAATATTTTTGAATTTTGGTAAATTTAGGAATTATTTCTGAAATTTTTAATGAATTATGGATTTTTATGAAAAATAGGCAACAATGAATCAAAAGAATATTTGGATTGTAAAGATGAGAGTTAAAGGAATTAGTTAAGAAGGAACTTAGTTAGAGTTAGACCTTAGGAAAAGTGACAAGTGTTAAGTTGCTTTTTTATACTTTTGTTAGATATATGTCTAAATCACCTTCTTCAAATTTTCTCTCAATATACAGAGTTTTCCATCAAACTCCTTCCGATAGTTAACTTTGTTTTTCCATATCCCTCACCTTTTCCCCACTGTTAATTGCTTCTTCGGCCTTAAGAAAAACCAGAAATTGGTTAGTGTTCACAGTGGATTACATGTTTTTGCATGGTGGTTAGGGCTTTGGGATAGTTGAAGATTTTTGGAATCTTTAACAAGTAAGTATTGAGAAAATCCTTTAAAGTTATGGATTTATGAGATAAATCTGATGAATTTGCTATTAGTTGCATGAACATGGCATATACGTGTATATATTCATGAGCACTGTGTTAATGGGATGAAAAATGGATATAGTGTTATTTTAGTTTTGATGATTATTAGTGATTAGATGTTGTAGAAATGAGTTTTAGAGTTTAAAATAGCAATGAAATGGTATATAGGATGAGTGTAGAAAATTAAAGAATGAAAAATTGGTATGCTATGTTTTCTGTTTCTTCACTGTACATGCAAATATATATTGGTATGCTATGTTTTCTGTTTCTTCATTGTACATGCAAATATATATATATATATATATCTATGTGTGTGTGTGTGTGTGTTTATGTGGGTAAGTGAAAGCTTTAAGTGTAACACCCCACTCCCGTAGGACACGTACCCGACATCTATGGGTGATATCCGAGTCCGTGCCCCACTAGGGTGACATGCTAGAGTACTCAATCATTCAAACGCAGTACAATTTTTTTTGAAACCACAAACATAAATTGCGGAAATCGATAACCAAATTGGGCCCACTTTATTTCATAAACATTTTCAATCATAGCTATACAATCATCAGAATTTCACTAGTCACTTGGGCCCAAATTCAAATATAAAACACTTTAGTCATTTTGGAATACAAATTTATACAAAAAGTTACGGAATGTACAATTCAATACAAAATAGAGAAATGCAATGCAGACGCGAACTGATCCCGACCTCTATCCTTCACTTGAATACTATAGGTATACTCCCATTGGCCTAACGAGGTATTCTTCTGATCCTAAAAATTATTTGCAAATTTTGGGTGAGTTTTACAAACTCAATGAGTGACCATCATCAATGGCTCACCCCAATCATGCAACACATAATTCACATTTCACATTATTTCACATCACATTCAATTTCACACTTCATATTCAACACATTTAATCATTCATATTATGCATATGCAGTGCACATGAGACTCACTTTCCATTTGTTACTTTGTTGTGATCGAGTGCCTAAACTGTCCCATATAAGGCTCATTGATAACTGTCCCTTATCCACTTGGGGGATACATGGCTCATTAAATGTTGAGCCTGAGGCTTTGAATCACTTTTGAGCTCAAGGCTCATTTTCACTCGTTAAGCTTTAAGCTCTAATCGTTGGCTACTCTGGTCAGAACTGCCATTATATTTCATGCATTAATGCAATGGAATGCATCACTCACAATTGCATATCCCATTTAATCACTTTCTCATATCATCGGACCTTAGTCCGGCATTGAACATTAGAGTTGAGAATTCATACTTTCATTCATATGCAAATACATATTCCTAACACATTTGACAATCACATTAAGTACACATAGTTCATCCAATTCACATTCAAGTAGCACTTCAATATCCAAATCAATATCACAATCATCGGACCTCCTATCCAGAAACCAGCACAGTCAATCACATTCAGTAGTCAAATAATACAAAATGAAACAAAGCAAACAATGAAGTGAGACCATCTAGGTCTACTCACAGTACGCTCTAGATTAGCATTTGCTTCCAATTCTGGAAACGTTTGAATGCGGGCGTCTATCCTGCACATCACAATTATGTAATACGCACGTTGCACACACATTAATAATTGCGCAATTATAAGTATTCGTTTATGCGCAAATATGGAATATGTTCAATGCAAGCTCAATGACAATCCCGCTATTCTCGTCACAATATCAATCATATTTCAAAACCCACCTAAGTATAATTTGTACTTAGGTTTACAACTCAATAAAACCATTAGAATCAAAATTCACAATTCAGTTACTAGTCATTTCATTTCTAGCATTATTAGCTCTCATAGTATCCAAATCTCATTCACTTTTATTTAATATCCTTTACTCATTTCCTTTTAATCACCAATACAATCATATGAACCTCTTCCTTTACATTATACACATGTCTTTGGTACTTTAATACCAACAATTCATTCACTATTGTTATTCTAACATTATAAGATCAAACAATAAGCAAACTCTCATTCTTTCTTATAACATCTCCCAAAATTCCAGACATTCTGGTCTATTTTCCATGAACATTATGACAAGGAAAATGAAGTAATTTGGTAAATGGTCTTAAGTTTCTAATGACACCAAAATCATTCAATTTGGTTCAGTAATATGAAAGTTACACTCCAAATATTTTCGGACTGCTTTTAATCTGAGATAGTTCCCTATACTGAACTTCCATACAGAAATTGAAAGTCTTATAGACTTAATTAGCACTCTATTTCTTCATGAAACTTGTAACCCTATGTCTCTATTTTACTCCAAATCAAAAATTAGTCCATTTGGATAACTACATAAGAAGTTATGCCCAAAATACTCAACCATGTTCAGTACAGAAAAAGTTCGCTGCGACAAACTTTACTCGAAAGAAATCCTCACTAACATCCTTTAAGTTCGCCGTGGCGAACTTCCAAAAGTTTGTCGCGGCGAAAATACACAGATGCAAACCTAGTTTTTCAACAACTTCAGTTCAAGTTTTTCCCATTCACAACTTATACTAATATCACCTTTTCTACTTCATTTACTCCTCATTCTCAACTCCATTTCAACTCAATAACATTCACAAATCAATTCTTAATCCATTAAAGATCATTCACAATTACAAACACAAGACATTTACCTATGCATTTCATCACTCATGTTCATCATACATAAAACACCATCATATGCCATTTAACCTCTAACAATCATCACAACATTCTTTATTTAACCATGCCCATAATGATTAAAGCCTAACTTACTTGTTGTAGTTTCAAAGCTCCTTCAAATCACCATGAAACCCTAGCTCCTCCACCATGCACTAAATTCAAATTTCAAGGTGAAATGGGTTAGGTCTTCTTGTGACAAATGGAAGAGGCAACAAGATAGAAGTGTAGGATTTTGACGAAAATCAGTATGAAGAGGTTGGGTTCTAAGCATGAAAATGTCGTGGGTTGAGAGAAGAGAAGAAGAAGATGGAAGCGTTTGGCCAAGACAAAAATGAAAGAAAGATGGTCTTTCAACAATAAGAACATGGGTTAGTAAATGTGGTGTGGCAAGTGACACTTGTCACTTGCCACATGTCATTTTCCCATGGTCTCCTTTGAGTCTTTCAATTAGCTAGTCCATTTGTGTCCCAATTCTATTCCAATTGACTCCCAATTTTCAATGACACTTGTCATTAAATCCCAATGTCATATATAAAATTTCCATTGCCATTCGACTCTTATTTCTACTACCATTCATCAATTATCCTGTCACTTGGCATTTTTCCTTGGCATTTTTCCTAGTCCAAAAATACCCTTAAATTCCAGAAAATTTCTAAATTTTCACCAAAATTCTAATTCACTACTTATACATTCCAATTCAATTTTTAACACATATAATTTGCAATTCCAAATATAATCACATTTATAGGTCAGTTATACCAGGAATATGTCAATGAATGCATGTATAGTCACTTTAATGTGTGCAAAAATTTACTATTCACAGGTATGTGCATATCAGGAAATGCATGAGCAAGAAATGTGTTTCCTAATTTCTCCATAATCTCTCACATTTACAATTTTAGCCTTAACATGGGTAAAGGGATGTTACATTAAGGATGATCAAGAAAATGGTTTTTGAGTTGAAGAGTAGTTGAAAAATGAAGGTCTAAGATGGGAATGAGTGTATAAATGAAAGTTAAAGAGAAAATAGAGAATATGTATAAAAGTTGAAAATGGAAAGCATGAAGAGTGTGATACTAATATTTTTTTTAATGATCTTGATGGAACTTGGTTAAATTTGCACTTTTAGGAGTAGTATGAATTATGGTGAATGATTTTAGTGAAATGGAGTTGAAATGACTAGAATAAAAATAGAAGTTTTGGATTTTGAAAAAAATGGAAGTCTGAAAATTCTGGGAATGAATAGTAGGAGAGAGTTGAATTTTGGATATGAACTTTGGTGAATTTACTGTACTAATCTAGGCAAATTTTGACAATGTGTTCTTCATGAAAGTTGTAGATCTTTCTTTAAACTTTTCATTGATATAAAGTTTGCAAATTTTGGAGCTCTGGATCAAAAGTTATGGAGTTTAGAAGTTTGGTTTCGGTGAAGAAGAAGAAATGGAGTTGCACAGTCGTGCATAAGCACGACGGTGACATTTGAGAATTTAGGGGAGATGCACGACGGTGACTCTGAGGAATAGCAAAAACATGTTTTGTTAGGATGACGGTGACTTCGTTGGTTTATAAAGGAAAGTCACTATCGTGCATATGCACGATGGCGACTTTAGAGAGTTGTTAGCTGATGAACATCCGATGGGTTTTTGGCTATATCTTCTTCGTTCGACCTCCGAATGACATGGGACTTAGATCATTGGGCTCGTAAGACATTGCTCTACCTCTCCTCCGAAAACAGTAAACTGTTTTTGAATAAGAACAGTCCAAAAATTTTTGAGGTATATCTTCCAAATTACTGAACCAAATTGAGTGATTTTGTTATCACTAGAAACTTAAGACATTGGAGTACAACTTTCTAGAAGGAAGTGTTGCCTAATTTTGCCGTTAACTGCATCAGATTTAGTATGCAAAGTTGACCTGTATATGTATTAGAAGGAAAAAATCTGAAGTGGTCAATGAAGTTATGAAATGGCTTTGACAATGTTTTATTATGGTCCAAATTATAAGCACAAATGGTATTAATGAGGACTTTGATATCTGAATGATTTGTTGATAAGGATCGCAATAAAGTACCCCGGAATTGTCATTGAACATGCATTTTGCATATTTCATATAAGTAGATGTGCATTAAGGAATACTTATACAATTGTGAAAAAGTGTGATATTTTTAAATGTGTTTTGTATGATATAGAGGAACTTATTGGACGACAGTCGGGCATTTCCGGACCATCCAGGCAATAGCATTTTGGAGTGTACTGTAAGTGAACCTAGATAAATTTCTTAGGATTGAATTGATTTGATTTGTTAAACTTCTAATATTACTGAATTGTTTGTGCATTGTTTCAGAATTTTGGGCTTAAAGTCCGAGGAGTTTAATAGTTGGGCATGTATTGGAAGTGTTTTGATTTGATATGAATTTCTGCATGATTTTTGGTTCTCAACGAAAGTTGAATGTCGAACTTAGGTCCGATGACTGTGAAAACTTTGTCTGAGCATTTGTATAAGATTGTGATACATGAGATATACAGAATTTGATGCATTTCATAAAATGCAGGTTCAGATAAAGGCGTTGTGACTTGAGTAGCTAGTATGAAGCGCTTTCACGTAGAGATTTGCTCCGTGATTTCTGATTATGCACATAGAGCTATGCTCTGTGATTCTGTTTGACTGAGCCCTATGGGCCAGTATTTGTAAAAGTATGTGATAGGCACTCAATCACAACAATAAGAATGAATGTTAGTCTTATTCATATAACAATCATATAAGACTTCAATTCTTTGAATGATTTGCAAAGCTGAAATGAGTGACCATATGATATGCCATGTTATATGAGTATCTGAATAATAAATGTATGTTTAGAATGAATATTTGTGCATATGTGATGTGTGTAGGTGATTCGGTGAAATCATCAATGATGATTCACTTATTAAGTTCGCAAAATTCATTAAAAATTGTTCGCAAAATTCATTAAAAATTGCAATGTGAATTTTTCAGGTACGAGACAGGAGACCTAGTTCCTTAGTCAAGACTTAAGGAATCTTTTGGATAGAAAATTGGCTCAGAGGTTTGTCAGCTGACACTAGAAGTGCTATAACATTTATTTTGTAGTTTTGTTAGAACCTATAAGAGGTTTTATGAATATTTGTATGATTATAAAGGAATACAATCAATGGTTTTAAAATTTAGTGACCTTTGAGTAAGTTAGATGATGCCATGTGTAAGTTGGATTTGCCTTTTCTCCAACATACCTAAAATGCTATGGAGACAGTGTAAGAATTGTGAAGGAGTGCAATTAATGGTTTTAAAATTTAGTGACCTTTGAGTAAGTTAGATGATGCCATGTGTAAGTTCGATTTGCTTTTGCTCCAACATACCATTATCATAGGTTATTTTCCTAAAAGTTTGGGTATGTACGATATGGTAGTGGGATGTTGCAATTTTTGGTATTAGAGCATGGTTTGGCATCTTTAGGGACAAATATGAGTTGAAATATGAAAAATAGTGAGATATTCAGGCAGTGATCACCACTTTTGTTTGTTATATGTCACCTTCTATAGGAGATCCAATTGGTGAGTCAGTTGACATGGAGTCTGTAGGAGCCAATGTAGAGTCTCTTGTAGCTAAGTTTGCTCAGATGCCTTCGAGAATTCCCGTGAGGCGAGAAAGGAGATATGATAAGCTGAGGAAGCAAGGGGATGTAGACTTCTATGGAAGTACAGACCCAGATGAGGCAGAACGGTGGTTAGAGCGAACTAAAAGAGTGTTCGACCAAATGGATTGTGAAGCAGATGAGAGGTTTGACTATGTTGTCTCACTACTACAAGGTCCTACATACCAGTGGTGGAAGACTGTCCCAGGCAGTACCACCAGACCTTGTAGTTTAACTTGAAGTGTTTTTCTGAGAGTGTTCCGAGAGAATTACATGCTGAAGATTTATATGGACAGGAAAATGAAAGAGTTTATGGATCTGAAATAAGGTAGGCTTTCAATAGTAGAGTATGAAATAAAGTTCAATGAGCTGATGGGGTATGCAATTGCACTGATCCCACTAAAGAAGATAAATGTAGACGATTTGAGGATGGTTTGAATATGGAGATCAGAATGAGTCTTGTTATTTCTAATTTGGGTAGTTTTATAGAACTTCGGGCAACCTCAATCAGAATTGAGCAGTTGTTAAAGGATAGTCAGGGAGAGCATAGCCAGGAGATTAGAGGAAAGAGGCAAGATGAATTTTAGATTGATTCTGACAGAAGTTTCAGGAAATGTCATAACAGATCGTCTCAATTCCAGACTAGATCGAGACAATCCAGACCCCGTTCAAAAGGTGAATTTGTCCAGACTGGGAGAGGTTGTGGACAAGTGTCCTCCAACCAGTCTCAACAACTGCCTGATTGTGAACACTTTGGTAAAAAGCATGGTGGTGAATGTTGGAGAGAAATTGGAGCTTATTTTCGATATAGCTCTTATGAGCATCAGATTAAAGATTGTCTGGAGATGCCAGGATCACATTCTGGAGCTAGAGGATGAGCTATGACTAAGACTCCGGCTCAGAAGAGTGGAGTTGGCAGACCTGCACAAAGAGACAGAGGTAGAGGTAGAACTCAGTTAGCAAGGCCCAGTGTCAGGACTAAGGTGCGGAGTAACCAGGCGCAATCTCAAGCCAAGGTTTATGCCATCACCACATAGGAAGTGCCGAACTCTCCAGATGCGGTAGCAGATGCATTGAGTATTTTTCATTTTGAAGCATATGCTTTGGTAGATCTAGGATCTACATATTCATCCATCGCACCGCATCTGGCATCTAGTTCATGAGGTAGCAACATGGGAAACGGAGAATCATGTGAGAAATTAGTACCCCTACTTTTTTTAACCAATTAGATAAGAATTTCGAGTACAAAATTTTTGTTAGGACCTTAGGAAAAGTGGCAAGTGTTAAGTTTCTTTTTTATACTTTTGTTAGAAGTAAGTTTTAATATCTGAGAGTTAAAAAGACAAAGTGTTATATGTCTAAATCACCTTCTTCAAATTTTCTCTCAATACACAGAGTTTTCCATCAAACTCCTTCCGAGAGTTAACTTTATTTTTTCATATCCCACACCTTTTCCCCACTGTTAATTGTTTCTTCTGCCTTAAGAAAAACAAAAAATTGGTTAGTGTTCACAGTGGATTACGTGTTTTTGTATGGAGTTTAGGGCTTTGGGATAGTTGAAGATATTTGGAATCTTTAACAAGTAAGTATTGAGAATATAGTTATACACAGTGAAAGCTTTACGAATGATCAAGAAAATAGTTTTTGAGTTGAAGAGTAGTTGTAAAATGAAGGTCTAAGATGGGAATGAGTGTATAAATGAAAGTTAAAGAGAAAATAGAGAATATGTATAAAAGTTGAAAATGCAGAGCATGAAGAGTGGGATACTGATATTTGTTTTTTTTTATGATCTTGATGGAACTTGGTTAAATTTGCATTTTTAGGAGTAGTATGAATTTTGGTGAATGAGTTTAGTGAAATGGAGTTGAAATGACTAGAATAAAAATAGAAGTGTTGGATTTTGAAAAAAAATGGAAGTCTGAAAATTCTGGGAATGAATAATAGGAGAGAGCTGAATTTTTTATCTGAACTTCAGTGAATTTACTGTACTGATCTAGGTAGATTTTGACAAAATGGTCTTCATGATAGCTTTAGATCTTTCTTTAAGCTTTTCATTGATAAAAATTTTGCAAATTTTGGAGCTCTGGATCAAAATTTATGGAGTTTAGAAGTTTGGTTTCGATGAAGATGAAGAAGTGGAGTTACACCGTAATACATAAGCACGATGGTGAATTTTGAGAATTTAGGGGAGAAGCACCATCGTGCTGAATAGCAAAAATGTGTTTTGTTAGGATGATGGGTTTGCACTGTAGTGCTTTTGCACGACGGTGACTTCGGTGGTTTATAAAGGCACGATGGCGACTTTAGAGAGTTGTTAGCTGATGAACATCCGATGGGTTTTTGGCTATATCTTCTTCGTCCAACCTCCAAATGACATAAGACTTTAACCATTGGACTCTTAAGACATTGCTCTACCTCTCCACCAAAAATCATAGCCATGAAATGAATTGAGAGAGTTAGAGTGAAAAACGTGGGTCGGGTCTGACAGTGTATGTTCTTCAACCTTTTTGTCTTTATCTGTCACACCCATGACTTATTACTCTCACGCCGATGACTTCTGCACCCCTGTGACTTTCTTCACTCATGCCCGTGAGTTAAATGCAAGACTCATGTTAAATTGTCACATCAAGGTATTGTGATCTTCAATTGTTAGTTGTGAATTGTTGTGTATCCGAGAGCATTGTGCAGTCGAACCATCTTGTTTCTTTCAACTATAACTTCTTCTCTAGACCTCCAAATGACTTTATTCTTGAAGAAATAGATTCCTAACACATTTTTCTATCTCTCCAAAAAAATTTGAACTATTTTGAATTGATTTGAAAAAGATTGATTGAACAAAAATGAGAGAATCTATTGGAATGGTATTAACTGGTGTCATTTTACTGAACGTACT
This sequence comes from Erythroxylum subrotundum, assembly GCA_027563845.1. Lineage (NCBI taxonomy): Eukaryota > Viridiplantae > Streptophyta > Magnoliopsida > Malpighiales > Erythroxylaceae > Erythroxylum > Erythroxylum subrotundum. The sequence goes on from JAOQMQ010000008.1 coordinate 21,219,328, forward strand.
TCAGTGTTTTGATTATAACTAGATCTATAGGATTCCAAAGGAGATGATTTTTGGTTTGGCTTAAATTACCAAAATAGGGATACAAATCATATGAAAACATCAAATTTTGATTCAATCTCTAAGATGTTCAATTTCTGGGTGGAAGTTGTACATAGTAAATTGTTTTTGAATAAGAACAGTCTGAAACTGTTTGAGTTTTATCTTCCAAATTACTGAACCAGAGTGATTTTGGTGTCACTAGAAACTTAAGACATTGGAGTACAACTTTCTAGAAGGAAGTGTTGCCTACGTTTGCCATTTACCTTATCAGATTTAGTATGCAAAGTTGACCCGCATGTGTATTAGAAGGAAAAAATCTGAAGTGGTCAATGAAGTTATGAAATGGTTTTGACATTGGTTTATTATGGTCCAAATTATAAGTACACATGACATTAATGAAGACTTTGATATATGAATGATTTGTTGATAAGGATCGCAATAAAGTACCCCGAAATTGTCATTGAACACGCATTATGCATATTTCATATAAGTAGATGTGCATTAAGGAATACTTATACAATTGTGCAAAAGTGTGATATTCGTATGTGTTTTGTATGATATAGAGGAACTCATTGGATGCCAGTCGGACATTGCCGGACCATCCAGGCAATAGCATTTTGGAGTGTCATGTGAGTCAACCTAGATGAATTTCCTAGGATTGAATTGATTTGATTTGTTAAACTTCCAATATTATTGAATTGTCTGTGCATTGTTTCAGAATTTCGGACTTGAAGTCCGAGGAGTTTAATAGTTGGGCATGTATTGGAAGTGTTTTGATTTTATATGAATTTCTAAATGGCTTTTGATTCTCAACGAAAGTTGAATGACAGACTTAAGTCCGATGACTGTGAAAACTTTGTCTGAGCATTTGTATAAGATTGTGATACATGAGATATACAGAATTTGATGCATTTCATAAAATGCATGTTCAAATAAAGGCGTTGTGACTTGAGTAGCCAGTATGAAGCGCTTTCACGTAGAGCTTTGCTCCGTGATTTCTGATTATGCACGTCGAGCTATGCTCTGTGATTCTGTTTGGCTGAGCCCTATGGGCCAATATTTGTAAAAGTATGTGATAGGCACTCAGTCACAACAATAAGAACGAATGTGAGTTTTATTCATACAACATTCATATAAGACTGAAATTCTTTGAATGATTTGCAAAGCTGAAATGAGTGACCATATGATATGCGATGTTATGTGAGTATCTGAATAATAAATGTATGTTTAGAATGAATATTTGTGCATATGTGATGTGTGTATGTGATCCAGTGAAATCATCAATGATGGTTCACTCATTGAGTTCGCAAAACTTATTAAAAATTGCAATGTGTTTTTTTAAGGTACGAGACAGGAGACCTAGTTCCTTAGTCAGGACTTAAGGAATCTTTTGGATAGAAAAATGACTCAGAGGTTTGTCAGCTGACACCAGAAGTGCTATAACATTGGTTTTGTAGTTTTGTTAGAACTTATAAGAGGTTTTGTGAATATTTGTATGATGGAAACAGTGTAAGAATTGTGAAGGAATGCAATCAATGGTTTTAAAATTTAGTGACCTTTGAGTAAGTTAGATGATGCCATTTGTAAGTTGGATTTGCTTTTGCTCCAACATACCATTATCATAGGTTATGTTCCTGAAAGTTTGGATATGTACCTTATGGTAGTGGGATGTTGCAGTTGCGTTTTGTGCATTGTATGTTTTTATTTTGAGTGTAAATTTTGTACGTTGTATGTTAGTCTTGTTTAGGATCCCATGATGTGATTCGTGTGAATGTGTCAACGACTAAGACTTAACAAAATCAGTTTAGCTTTAAATATAGTATTTTAGGTTGTAAAGATGTATTAGCTTGAAAAATCAGTGTCATAGGCCGCTTTGGTTAAATATGCATGATGATTAGGATATGATGTTAGTTCATTTACCCTGGGACTTTGCGACATACATTTAAGATTTTAGGTCAATTGAATAAGTATCATGGTTAGTATCCTTTCATGAGAATGATTAGCTAAGAAATGAGGTAGGCAATAAAATGTGAAAAAATGTATATCTAAAATAAATAACTATTTCGTTGGCCTTTGGGTTATAAATAGAGCTAGTAGCCAGTTGAGAATGTGATCTAGCTGAGTAATCGGGGAATAATTGTCACAATTGTTTGCCTTCACGTCAAAAGGCTAGAATGACATTTCAACCAAGTAAATTAATAAAACATGACCTAGTTGAGTAACTGTGTTGGATCCCGTTTCCGGAACCTAACTCTTGAACCACAAACATGAATCATGATCATCTTACCTTGAAGGGTTATTCCATTAAACCCTAATTAGCCGTTAATTTTTTTTTCATTG
>JAOQMQ010000008.1:21239827-21251207 GCA_027563845.1 Erythroxylum subrotundum
TAGGAAAATTGATAAGGATAGAATCTTTGATTTGAAATTTGACTTCCTTATAAGCCAATTTGATTTTGAGTTCTTCCAGGAAATTGTAGAGCTTCCTTTGACCTTGAATCATCAACAGTACAGTGTTAAAGAGACTCGAGGAGTGCATGAGTTGGGCACCACAACAGCCCAATCCAAAAGAATGGAGAGTTTGGAGTCTAAGGTTGACTCATTAGAGAGAAGAATAACTTCACAGTTGTCTTTCATCACTGTAGCGTTGAAGAACTGGAATGTGCATCGCCCTACATCTTCTACGAATCTTACTGCACCTAGTTGTGATACGTGTGGGTCAGTGATGCACATATCCAGTGTTTGCCCAGTCGGTATGAGGAGGTGTCTGCACTATATCCAGGCCAGAAAAATTAGAAATGGGACCCTTACTCCAACACTTATAACGAGGGATGGAAGGCACACCCTAGGTTCAGTTGGAGAAATTAAGAGGGAAGGGCTCCAAACATATTTCAATAAGGAGGAGGAGCTGGTACTTCCACTAACCAGTTCCCTAACCAACAGCAAGCCCTGACCCACCGAAAGAGGACACCAATCAACTGTTACATAATATGATGACTTTGATGAAGGAAGAAAGGAATTCTAACAACAACCAGTTTAATGCCATAGCTTCTCTGATTCAGCAAGATTCTTCAAAGAATGCTCCCGATTCAATGCTTTGGAAAAGACGATGGAGCAATGGGAGACTAAAGTCGAGAACATCAATTCCTACGTCACCCAGTTGTCAAATAATATGAGTGAGAACCAAGCAAGGAGGAGTGGAACAATCCCCTCAAACACTGTGATGAACCTTAAAAGTTTAAATGCAATAGCTCTCCGAAGCGGGAAACAAGTGAGGTTCAAAAATCAAGATGAAGAAGAAGAAAGTGAAGAGGAGATTGATAGTGAGGAATTGCCTTTGACAAAGAACAAAATCAAGAAATCAGAAAGCTTCAAGGAAAAGTCACTTTTGAGTGAAAGAAAGTCTGAATCAAGGAGCAAGGGAGCTACTTTAGGGAGCTGCAAGGAACAAGAAACAACAAGTGAGCATGTGGAATCAATCAAGCATGGAGCCAATGAAGCCCAAGGTAAGGAGGTAAATCTTGAAGGCCTTTCTTTTCCTAATTCATATTTTATGAGAAAACGGATGACTGACTGTAAACATGAAAAAGATGTCATTGACTTATTTGGAAAAGTCGAAGTCAACGTCCCTTTGCTTAACTTAGTGAAAAGGGTTCCGACTTATGCTAAATATCTTAAGGACTTGTGCACCAACAAAAGAAGTTTTAGGCCCAATGGGAGAATACAAGTCAGTTCAAATGTGTCGGCCCTTTTTAAACCACAAATACCCGTCAAGTGTCAAGACCCTGGATCTTTCACCATTCTGTGCACAATAGGAAAATTTACCATAGGAAGGGCCTTGTTAAATCTAGGGGAAGCAATCAATGTGATGCCTAAGTCTGTCTATATAGCATTAGGAGTTAAGAGTCTAAAGCCCACATCTGTCGTGTTACAATTGGCTGATAGATCTTTTAGGTATCTATTGGGGATCATAGAAGACATTTTGGTCCAGGTCAAGGGTTTGGTTTTTCCAGGTGATTTTTATGTGCTTGATATATCTTCTGAAGTTATGCAGGACACTTCTTTGATTCTGGTTCAGTCCTTCTTAAGGATTGCTAGTACTATGATTAGGATGAAAGAAGGTACGATCACCATGGAGGTAGGAGATCAACATGAGAGTTTTAATATGTATGAGGCTATGAAACACCCCTATGAGGACTATTCGCTCCTAGGAGTTAACATGCTTGATATTGTTGTTGACGATGCATGCGCTGAGTTTGAACTCGCAATGAACCCATTCACTAATGACTCCTTGGAAGAAGGATTTTTCGCTGATGTTTTAGTTGAGCCGAGGAGTGTGGACGATAGCACCAACGTGGCAAATGGTCGAGTTGCCTCACCACAACATAACTGTCAACCAAACGTCCACCTAGAGATGTAAGACCCACCGTAGTCATCAGGTTGTTTCTCATCCTTCACTTACAACTTACTTCTACCCTGTGATTGAATATGACATTGTAGATGCATGAGTATGTTGAATAAGTGTGGGGGAGAAACCACTTCAGTAGAACTTAGGTTTAGTTTTCAGTTATTACAATTTTGATTCAATAATTCTTCTTGCCTTTATGTTCGTTGTGTTTTAGTTTAACGCATGCCACATCTTCTACGATTGAGGAAATTGGTGTAAATGGATGAATTGCATTTTGTTTTCTAATGCTTAAGAACATTGCTTATGAATGGAGTATCAGTAGAATTTTTCTTCGTCTGTCTTGATCATTTCTCTCAGGAAAACTTCATCGCGGCGTGGTTCACTTCGCCATGGCGTGGTTTACTTCACCACGGTGTGATACAATTCTTTTGCCACGGCGCACACCTTGAAGCAAAATTCTCCGCGCCATAGACTAATTCTTTCGCCACTGCGAGCTCACTTCGGACAACCTTCGCTGCGACGAAAGATCTATCTGCGAAAGACTCCGAGTCAACATAGCCCATGCCATTATCTCCGCCCTCCAAGACTCCATCACCACCGCCAAACTCACCAACGCTATCACTTTCCCCCACCTCATCACAAACATATTTCGGGCCCACAACGTCCCGAAATTTAACAATGACTGCTATTTTGTGACCCGGCTCCTCTGTTTAGTTAACTGATGTTGTTACCACCTATGCTATTGTAGTGCCCAGCGAGGCCGATCCTCTAGCTTCAACTCCTTCTGAGCCCGTCACTTTACAGACCCTCGCTAGCCAAGTCAATGGCCTCTCTGCAGACCTAGCTACCCTCTGGGACACCCTTCATCAGGCCATAGCCCAGCAGGATCGAGATTAGAGGTATCGACGGCGGATGGATGCCTTGCTCGCCGAGCACTTGCACTTTCAGCTTCCTTCTAATAAAGATGACACGCTTATCGAGCTAGCCTATCGGGAGCAGCTCCTTCGGATGATGGGGATAATCAACCGATGGAGTGGTTCGAGTGTTTCTTCTTGTATTTTTCCTTTTGTTTTATGTTTTCTAGTTAGTTTGTCGGATGCTCAGTTCAATTTTGTAATGTCCAACCTTTTTTCCCACAATTTGTATATAATTCTCTTTGTCCTTCCAATTTGTTGCTAATGCGCCATCCCCTTTCACTTTCTTGCATATTTCTGTTAATTGTTTGTCACATTGTGGACAATATGATGTTTAAGTGTAGGGGAGGTTTTCCCACTTTGAAATTCTTGTTTGTGCATCATTTTCGTCCATTAAATGTTTGTGCAAGTCAATTGTGCTTAATGTTAAAATTTTAACTTGGTGCTTGATGCAAATCAGCTGATTCAAAAGTTTCTATCGTTTTTCGCCGCGGTGCACTATACCTTCGCCGCAGCAATTTGCGGACTCCATGTTCTTCGCCGCGACACCATACTCTTACAGAACTTTTTTTTTAAATTGCCTCAATTCAGCAATTCTCCCTAATTAGATTCTTGTCCCTCTTGTTTCTCAAAGATTTTATAAGTTTCAAAGGGATCCTGGTGTTTTCGAAAATACCTTGCATTCTTTAAATGATAGTCGGTTTTGGCTAATTTCATTTTCAATGTTTTCAACACAATGTAAATGAGGGTATGTTGAAAAGTAGCACTTTACGTTTTTAAACCTCGAGATTGTTTAATTGAGATGCTAAACCTTGTTGGAAGGATATTTGGGTCTGAATTCTTTCATTTTTGTGTGTATCTGCTTAATTTATATCTCTCTAGAACTTATTTTAATTCTTGATCAAAGCTTGATGAACTAGAATTTTGTTAACATGATAGAGTCATTCTTTCAAAACCCTATTGACACAAACACAATCCCCATAAATACCTATCCATTGCTAGCCCCTTGAGCCATAATTTTTGAGCACATGCACACAATTTCTTAAGGTGTCAATAGTTTATTTCACATTTTCTTCTAGTTATCTCAAGGAATTGGTTATTGAGAAAAGCAAAAGAAAAAAAAAGGAACAATTTCCAAAAGAAAAAAATATATATGTTCTCAACAGAAAATATTCTTAGCATATATGGTTTTAAAAAAAAGTTAAGAAATAAATTATGTTGTCATTCGTGTAAATATTGCCTTACTGTTGACATCTATTTTATAATTGTGGTGTATGTACTCATATTTTTTCGTCTTTCGTCCACTCCACCCATTTCGTCTTGCCTTTCGTGCATTACAACCTTGAAAAGTCCTCTTGATTTTCGAGATTATAGTTGTTGTATTGGAGAGGTAGAACTATCACAAGCTTATGGTAGAGAATGGACTAAGCAAATTTTAGAGTGAAATTATCCCAAAAACAAGTGAGATGAGAGCAAACACCTTGCTTTGAGTGAAATCTCTTTCGCTCAATCTCCTAGATTCAATTCTTATAGCGTTTATTTTCTTGGCACTCTTTCAGTCTGCTTTGATTAATTTCTGAGAAAGTGATTTTTTCCAATTTCCTACTCTTATTTTAAGCATGGTCGGAATTTTTCTTTTGCACTTGTATCTCTTTGACTCTTATAAGCTTCGTCCAAGAGTACAAAGGTCTAAGTGTGAGGGAATCTGATTGAGCCCAAGTTTATTATATAAATTGGCGACATTTTCATGACTTTTACTACACTTTTTGACTCCTATTTCTAGATTTTATGCTTAAATTGACCCTTGGGTGTATTTCTTTATTTTGTGTAGTTTGAGAATAAAAATGGTCACAAATCGGTATTAATTGCACTAATTAATTTTTTGAGAGCAAATGATACTACAAACTACCATTTTTCATTGTAGGAAACTCAAGGTGAAGGGACTCAAGAAGAAGATGTAGAGTCAAGGAAGGCTGAAGTGAAGTCAACGAGTGAACAGGCGCGACAGGAAGTTCACCGCAGCGAAGGATATCTGTCGCTGCACCAAAATACGAAGCAATCCAGGTTGAATTTTCGGGAAAAGTTCGCCACGGTGAAAATTAATTCTTTCACTACTAATTTTCACCATGGCGAAGGAGCCAGCAATGGAGCAAAACCTTTCAGGAAAAGTTCACCGTGACGAACCTTCGAATACCCGAACCATTTTTAGGAAACTCACCCACTGTGCGACCCGATCCAAATCATCTTTCATTTAAAAACCTACTATATTAGGTTAAGAGCTGAAAGAGAGAGGGAGATACATAGATAATATACACAACACCTCGCTCTCTCTAAACCTCAGACATCCATTATCACCTCTCCTCCATTTGCATAGTTAACTCTTTCATCGACAGCTGCTGCCATGGATGCTTCTAGTGGGTTTCCAGTTGTGAGTTCTCCTGGAGTAATGCTTGGCTAAGCACCTTTTCCTCTTGAAGATGTAGCAATGGCTAGAGATCAATGGGCTTCAAAGGGGAGTAGTTTAATCATGTTCAGCTACATTGTTATGAACTCCTAAGTTTAGGATTTGTAATTTGTAGTTGGATTTTTCTTGATTAAAGTTTAATCAAGTGTTGAACATTTAATGTGTTATTGGGTTTTGTTTATGTAGAACTTGGAGCTTGAATATATGAAGTCTCATATATGTCTATTTGTGATTTTGTTAACTCTCTTTTATCTGCCTAGTTGTGTTTGATATTAAGATGGTGCTAGATCCCAGATTGACTAATTGCATTGACTTACCTATTTCACACACTAAGACGCATTCAATAAGGTTTTAAGAAATCGAGTTCATTGATTAAAACCTTGGACTTAAAGAATTCTTTAAGGTTTATCATTTGAAACTTAGTGATTTTCACTCCCACCAAGATTTATTCCGAAAGATGATAGCCAAAGCTCATTTTTCAAGAGGATTCCATCATAATTGATCATTGTTTTTAACTTTCAAATTCTTATTGCCAAAAATCTAAAAAAACTTTTTACACATTTCTCTTACAATTCATTCAATTTTGTCAGTTTTCTGAAAGAATCAAAACCCCCATCCTAATTACTTTAGTAGCTTAGGTCCATTTCCTTAGGGTCCAATTAAGTGAGATGACCCGAGGTTGTATTCTAAATTGCAATCCTTGGAATTAATTTTTTTTATTTGACCTTCAAGGGTAAGTACTAAAGGCTTCGAATCACAAACGTAACTACTCTCAAATTTCAAATTTGGCATTCCTTTTATTAACTCATTTTTGGACAATTTTGATAAAATGCTCATGTTAGCATGTCCAAATCTTCTGTGCCAGATAAGTGAATCCTTTTTTATTTATACAAAACACTTGCCACTTTGAGAAGATATATCTTCCAATTAAGCACAGGATATGTTCTGATTTCTAGGACCAACGAATACATTATTATTATTAAGATTGACAATTATTTCACAATGTGATGCATATAAAGTAACTCTGTAACCTTTATCACACAATTGACTTATGCTAAGCAAGTTATATTTTAATCCATCAACAAAAAGAACATTATCAATAGAAGCAGAGTTAGAATCACCAATTTTACCAATTTCGATGACCTTTGCCTTGTTGTTATTGGCAAAGACAACATTACCTCCATCTTTCCTTTCAATATAATTGAAATACGATATTTCACCTGTCATGTATCTCGAACAGCCGCTATCAACTATCCATTGATTTTCCTTTATCATTGTTTTGAAGCATATCTGCAAAGTGTATTACCTCAGTTTAGGTACCCAAATTTTTCTGGGTCTTTTCACGTTAGTAGTTTGAACCTTTTGTCTCCAAACCTACATTTAAGATGCTTGTCTTCATTTTCTGAGAGTAACAAGAGTGACTAATATGACCATATCTACCACAATAATCGTACAAAATGGATGAATGATAGTTGTTATGATTTTTTCCACTTACCAGGTTCCTACTGTTTTGGTTATAGCTACAGCTGGATTTAACAAAGAAGTTTTTGTACGTCCTAATATTATTTTTTTCATTACATCCTATTTCGGCTTTATCAAAAACACATTTTCTACTCCCAAGTAATGCATCAAGATTGTTTCTTCCATTGACAAAATTAGCAAGAACTTTTTCAAGATAAACAATTTTCTTAGCACATTTTTCTTTCTCAAGTTTTAAGGCAGTAACTTTCTCTTCTAATTGTTTTATCTTAGCAAAGTCATTTTCAAGTAATGAGTTTTCTAACTGAATTATTTTTAGTTGAAAGCATTCTTTTTCAAAAACTGCTTGTTTATTATCATTTCAAGAGAAGTGACTTTAGACAACAAATCTTTGTTTTCCGTTTCTAATAATTTAATCTTATTTGTTAAATATTCTTCATTATTTTTTTACTTCTCAACCTTTTTGAAATACTGCACTGTTAATTTTTTGTACTGATCATATCAGAGTTAGAATAATATACCTCATCATCTCCTGATTCGGCCATAAATCAAACATTGTTGGCTTCCTCAGGCTCTTCTTCTTTAAAGTTATCAAAATCCTCATCTAACCAAGTTGTAGTCATAGCATGCTTTTTGGGTTTTCTATTTTCTGTCTTTTCTTTTAGAAGAAGAGGACATCCTAGTCTTGTGTGTCCATACTTCTTGCAGTGATAGCATATGATTTGATCATTTTTTGTATTGATATTATCGCTACTACCTTTTGATAGGAACTTGTGTTTCTAGTTTTCTTATTTCCTTCTCTTTTCTTCATAAGTTTCTTTTTGTAGAAGCAGACATATTTTTTGACCATAAAGTTGAATTCGTTATCTCCATCTATTTATAACTCAATATCACTTTCATCATCATTTGATGGATTTTATATGTCAACTGATTTTAGAGCTTCTTCTGTATGAGGATCTTTCATCTCGTCTAAGCTCGACTTCGTGAATCATTAAGTTTCCTCTTAACCAGTCAATTGAGATTGTATTAAGATCTTTTGTAGTTTCAAGAGTTGCCACTTTAGGTCTCCATTCCTTTGGTAATGATCTTAGACTTTTTGTTACCAACTCGTCATTTGGATATATCTTGCCTAAGTTTTTCAAGGCAGTGATGACTTTGTTGAAACGTTCGAAGAATTCATTTATTGTTCCTCCTTGTTTCATGCAAATAGTCTCGTATTGATGCACTAAAAGACTTATTCTATGTTTCTTTACCTCATTTGTTCCTTTAAAAGCAACTTGAAGCTTATCCCACATTTCTTTTACAGTAGAACAGTAAGATATCTTTTTGTACTCTTATGGAGATAGTGCACAGTTCATATGATGTCTTGCTTTGGCATTCAACTGTGCATTTCTTCTATCAGCACAATCTACACTTCTACATTGTTAGTAGCAGGAGGTGCAGCTCCAACTTTGATAGCTTGCTAGATTTCGATATCCATCAATTGAAGATAGATGGTCATTCTCTCTTTTCAATAGGAGTAGTTGTTTCCATTAAAGTAAGGAGGTTTTGAGACGGATTGTCCTTCGAGGCTTCTTAAGTTGCTTGCCATTATCTATCACGTACTATAAAACAAAATAAGTATGAAACTTGTCTCTGATACAAAATGACAAAGCAAACACACGCAAGAGGGGGTTGAATTGTGTGAAAAAAATTGCAAGGTATTTTAAATCTTTAAAATCCTTCTTAAGCAAAATGAGTTGATAAATGGAAAGGTCCTATTAAACTTTGAAAGGAACCTGTTAATGTTTAAAAAGAAAGGATTCTGTTAGTTATTTAAAATACAAAAGAAGTATGTTAATTGAAAGGATCCTAATTGTGCTAAAAAAGAAAGGAGCCTATCAACCGATAGGAGCCTATTAGAGCTCAAATAGAATTAAGCCTATTAATTGATAGAAGCTTGTTGACGCTTAAAGTGAAAAGAACCTCTTGCTTTATAGAAACAAAAGGAGACTATTGAAAAAACTAAAAGAACCTCTTGAAAACATAAACTTATAACATGGAAATTTAAAAGTTAGGAAGAGAGAAATAATGACACAGTAGATTTATATTGGTTAAGCTAACAACCAAGTCTATGTCCAGTCCCTAAGTATCCAACTTGAGTATCCAACCAAGTCAGCTAACAACCAAATGTTTTGAAAGTTTGTGTATGTTCGTTACTTCACAAATGTTGTTGTTCTTCTTTAAATAGTTCATTTCTTCAACTAGCCATTATTTTATCTTAATTCTGAGTTGACTGTCTATGCTGGAACAAAAATTTTCGAAGCTAATTGTTTGAGAAGGTAAGATTATTCCGGATGTTAATAAGACAAGTTTACTAAGAAGGTTTCTAAAAACAAGGAAGTAATTTTCATATGATTTTATTTCTTTAAAGAAATATTATTTCTATACAAAGAAATAAATCTAATTTGAATTTTGAAATATTATATAGTTATCATCAAAATTGTTAAATATAAACCTGGAGCTAATAATTTTCGATAAATACATTGCTGCACACTTTTTTCCTTTATATTAATGTTGAAACTACTAAATGGTGACTTTGATATAGGATGGTAACGTTCTGGCTCTCAATTAATAAGCACTAATCATGAAACTTGGTGATTGGTAGCAGTTGCTTTACGATTGCACATTGACAAACTTAAGACTTGGAAGTGTCACTGCCGACTGAAATCAGAAACGTGTGCATGTGGATTGGGTCAATTGCTATAAAAGAATTTATTAATAATGAAAGTCAACCGCCTTGCAAGGTCTCCATCTCCTCCATTAATAAACAGTGTTGCGTTATGTGAGTACGTTCAAGAATAGGGGTGGCACAGGACAATCAAATAATGTAAAAAGAATTGCAATAATTAGAGGACCAAAATTTCTATTTCTGAATTAATTAAATGAGAGACGTTTCTTTTTCTTTTTTCCCTGGAGAATAATTGGACAACACAGTGAGATTAGTTTTTTCAATCTCAAATCCCGCATTATTCGGGTCTTACCAAACGAAGATACTATGTTCTATGTAGTCATTTTCGCTACCACTTGCAAGCCAAAACTATAGTTTTTGGATACCCCTCTTGAGCTTTGGTGGCAAATCAACTACTCTTCCATGACCATTAATTACTCGTTTACCTGCATCAAGGTGCTTGGAGATGTTGGTGGGTGCCTCTCCTCTACCTAGAATACCGATGGGTATTACAATAAAATTGATTAAACTCATGAATTCAAATTACATTATGAAACCTATTATTAATACATAAAAATGATCATTAATTATTTCAAAAATATCACTTTCTATATAATTGACCAATTTCATTCTATTATATGAAATTCTATCTCTTTTTCTATATTAACTCCTTTAAATTGACTTTAGGCTAAGCTTGAGTCATACCGCTAATCCTAATTAGGATGACTAGTTCTAGTCTTCCATATAATTGTTCATTTTACATTTCAAGTCTTATGTAATCACTCTAGGCATTTTTTTTAGATTCCAAGACATTAACTATGTCTCACCAACATCCCTAAGAGACATTTCTTCAAACCATTCATAGGCAACCGGAATTATTTCTAACTAATAACAAAACCACTGCATTTTTTCATTATTTACCAACAAAAACACGTTCAAACAACAAATAAACCAACCACATTTGGTAAAAATGCATAATACCTACAATCCATCAAAACGAAACTCACCCACCCACGTTCATATATATAACCATTTAACAACGAATTTTTGGAGACAAAATAAATCGAAGAGCAAACTTACCTGAAAATGATGCACGATGGACCAAAGCAAGCAAAAGTCGACATTCAATGCTTGGGAGAAGGAGGGTCTGACGACATTGATGTAGGGAAGAAGAGAGAAAATAACAGTGGGGGGAGGGGGGGTTGTTTTTAGGTAGCTAAGTGGGTGGTCAAAACGATGTTGTTTGGATTAAAATCAATCAATGTCAATTTAATTTATGAAAAATTTGGCAGTTACTGGTGGAACAACAGTTCCATCAGTATTTTACCGACAAAAATCTAGTTATGTCAGTAATTTAGATGCTTATTTTTCTAGCCAATCATTATCGCCTATTTTTACGACGGACTTTACTATTCTGTCATTATATTTTGTCGGAAAAATCTCGGGGATAATTTCCCTTCATGTTTACTAGCGGATATTTTGGTGGTCGCAACAAATAATTTTTTGTTGCTAATTTACTACGAAATGTTTTCTGCCAGTAATTTTCCATTAGTAATGTGTTATTTTCTTGTAGTGACAAAGGTACAAGTTTAGTGGAAGCAGCAAAACAATTTGAATAATGAGGGTTGACTTCAATGGGGATGAACCTGTTGAGTTTTTAGCTCCTTTGTTGTCTCATATTGGTTGGAGACAACAATTGGGGCAATGTTCTTACTTATAAGGCTTATAAGATTTGATAACGCCCTACCTTCAACTCGAGTTTTGGGTAGATCAGTGGTATCAGAGCCTTACAGGTG
>JAOQMQ010000008.1:21268274-21279880 GCA_027563845.1 Erythroxylum subrotundum
GTACTTGAGGAAGTTACCGATTTGAGATGATAAATCTAAAATGCGAGGTATTGTTATATATTTGTAATATGTGTTATAAAAAAGGAGTATAGCAATGGTATGAGACTTTCAGCTTCATGATTTCTTTGGATTACGCCCTCGCTTTATAGTTCAAGGGTTGGACTCCAGAATCGGGGTCCAACATGTTTGGTATTAAAAAAAATTATAGGGAACCACGCTCAAGTATAATGGTAGTTTATTAAAAGGTTGGGTTTCGGAAACGGGACCCAACATGACTCATACACATGCGACTCATACTAGGGATCAGTCGCTACTGTCTGCTATGACATGACTAAAATGAATGTAACTTGATACATATTTCTAAAAATGCCCATGTAAGATCCTAATTCTGGGGCTTTGATACCCCAACTATTGGACCTCATTTTCGGAACCCAACTCTGATGTCATAAAAACGTGGGCTTGTTACCATGCACGGTTATTTTTCAATGAACCCTTATTAGCGATCATACTCCTTATTGTTATAAAAACGTGAGCCTCTGATACCATGCAGGGTTATTTTTCAATGAACCCTCATTAGCCATCATCAGTTCATCCTCATTCTCATGACATCTCAAACTATAAGGAGCGAGCCCACACCAGTCAGACACCCAAATCACCACTTGAGTTTTTTTTTTTTTGAATAATTGTAGCTCCATAATCAAACTCATTTCTCCTATTTCAGAATAGATTTTGGGTAACTACAAACCAGAATTTCAATTTGACTTCTTCAGAACATTTGTTCCCCACTGTCATAAGTTTCTAATGAAACCAAAATCATTCAATTTGGTTCAGTAGTCTAAAAATTATAGCCCAAACACTTTCGGACTTTTATTAAATTGAAACAGTACATTATACTCAACTTCCATCCAGAAATTGAAAGTCTTAGAGACTGAATTAAAATTCTATCTCTTCAGATCATTTATAGCTCTATGTCTCTATTTCATTTATGAACAAGAATCATCTCATTCGAAGCTCTACCGATCAAGATATGATTTAAATCATTAAACTTTTTTTATTCAAAGAAAACATTAGTGACTTATTTACTCTATTATAAGCATGTACCCACCTTTATTTCCTTGCTTAAGAAATTGGCTTAAGGATGTCTTTACTCTTACTCCTCTTGTCTTTCTTGATTTCCTTTTCATAAGCAAAAATCTCAAATTCAACAGGATTGCTAAATTGAAAACGCACAAAACATATTCAATAAATTGATCCTAGAATACTTAAACCCATGCATTTTCTAAACTTCTTGAACCAAAACCCTTCCAAAAATCCAAAAGATCAAGTAAGACCTTACCTTGAATCTTCACCAAACGAAGAGTTTCTTGGCTCTAAAGGAAGCTCTAATCTTCCTCTTTCTTTTTCCCTTCTTGAACAACATCAAAATCTCTCTTGAAGGCAAAGAAAACTGGAAACCTAGCATATTTTCTCTTCTTTTCTCTCTTCTCCACCGAAACTCTCTTCTTTCTCTCTTCTATTTTTGTTCTTCTATCTAATTTCACGTTTTTCCCCTTCTTAAAATGCAAGACACTCTTTTCTTCTTCCTTTTATGCCCTTAATGAGTCTAAATTGTCCATTTTGCCCTTCCTTATAAGCTTATGGTCTTATACCCTTAAGCAGTCTTCCAAAAATACCCTTGAACATTCTTATTACCTTAACAATTTAATTCCATTAACCCATGCAATAAATCCTACGAACTTTGACATAATTTAATAACTCCAAAATAATTAATCTATCAAAACCTCAAAATTTATTTAAATCATGCTTAATTCAACAAAACAAAAACTCGGGGGCCAATAGAGTCGTTCCTTCGTCGAATTCCAAAACACTTCTTTGTTGTGTGTCTCGGCTTCTTACAAAACTGACAAACAACTCCACGAAGAAATCCTGCCCCTTGTTGAGGCGCAATTGTTTGTTCAGACCCGTAGCGAATCGCAACAGCAAATCTTCCCTTTCTAGTTCGAGGAGTTGTTCGAGTAGCCAGATTAGCAGCTATAACCATTGGTGAACGATTCTGCCCCATCAAAACAGACTCATTAGTTTATCGAACAAATCAGCAAATAAGATCGATTCATCCCTAGCCCGAAGAGCAGCAGCCAAACTATCATACTCAGTCGGTAATCTATTTAGTGCGTACAAAACCAAATCCGAATTCTCAACCTTGCTACCAATTATTACGAGTTCATCCGCAATTGATTTAAACTTGTTCAAATATGTCGTCATTGAGAGGCCTTGCTTGGTGAGTTTAATGAGCTGCTCCTTAAGACTCATTATTCTCGACTTTGAGGCATTAGCATACAGTTTGGTAAGGAGAAGCAAGGCATCACGAGCAAACTCAATGGAGCGTAACATGGTAATTACCAATTAATGAACTGATGATGTTATTGCGTGAAGAATCATCTTGTCTTGGCGGATCCATCGACGATAATTGGCATCTGTTTTTTTAGGTGATTCAGCAGTACCATCGACAAAGTGCAACAAGTCATATCCATCCAATAAAGATAGAATCTGAATTCGCCAAGCAGGAAAGTTTGATCCAGTGAGTTTGAATCTCGATTGAAAATTGAGAACGATGATGCTAGAATGAACATCAGGTACAGTTGTTGTGTTCGCTAAAGGAGTAGAGGAGGTAGAGCTAGTCATGTTGAAGAGAAGAACCATCAAGAGTGAACCAAATAGTAGCAGATGAAGAACAAGGGCACAGAGGAGGAGCAGTGACAGCAACAGACATAGAACATAAGAGCAGAAGGTCACACAACATAGATGAAGAAATAACAGCAAACATTCGTCTGTTCTTCTAGGAAAAAAAATATCACAGAATTGATAAACCGTTAGGTAAGAAGCTCTGATACCATAAGAAGCTTTTAACTTGAGAAGAAGAATTTAATATGAACTGTTATACCCTTGTATATATAGAGCTATGGTTGGTTCTAAGATCCTAACTTATAGGATTGTTGAGGTCGTATAACAAATAATATACATATCTAACAAAACTAACAATCTTATCAAAGACTATTGAACTCTTATATCTATCACAGAGGTGATTCAATTATAGAAATCTACTTTTCAGGGTGTTAAAATGTTAGGGCCCGAAACACATAGTGAAAGGTTTCCAATGCATATGAAAATAAGCATGACAGGTAAAGTACATGTCAAGGTAACAACTAATTTGCATATCGTTTTGCCAAGTCAAAAATATTCCACATTCTAATCTCTCATGACTCATAAATGATTCCTCGGTTTTTATATTACATGACCGTCGGACCATTAGTGTTATGCTTTGTCACGACAAATTCCCCGTCAATGAATGTCTTGTCCTTTATTCGCCAAATGTCTAGACTCATCCACGGGAATCTAAAGCGTGCAAGGATTCCAAAACCTCTTGAAATTGACTCTTAGTTTCCTTTACGAGATATAGGTACAGGTAGAGGTATAGGTATATCTATATATAGGTATAGGTACAGGTATATATATATAATATCACTCAAAGGCTCAGAAGTCACCCAAGAGTGTCCAACTAGTTTATGGGGACTTAAAGAGCTTTCATATATTGAAGTCTTGAGTTTGACTCTCTATAAGGACTTAGATATTTTTAAGTACAAGGAGCTGGGTTTGTTATGCATCGGAGATTTAAATACTATATTTTTCAAAGTATTAGGAGTTGGGTTTGTTGTGCATCAGAGGTTCAAATAATTGTTAGGGTGGAGTCCTCAATCATCAATTTGACAAGTGATTTACTTGAAATATAGAGTTGAGGAGTTATGGAAATTCGGTAACTGATTTAATGCCTATCTAGAAGATGGTGATTACGAAATTAGGGTTAAATTACAGTGATTACAAGGGGAAAAAAAAAGGAAGAATAAGAATAAAGCCCCATATTCCATTGTCACTTCTTCCATCTGTAGCTAATTGTTCCTTGGTGATTAAAGGAACCTGCATAGGCATTGAGCACTATAATTAAGGAAAAGAGACTAAGTTAGTGCCATTTCCGAATTCAATCCTCAATGAATTTTCCCAAAAGGTTCCATCGCCACTATCGTATAGATATATAAACGAGCTGAACGTCAGAAATAAAAGAATTGGTCCAACGCATTAAGACAACTCGAAGTTCTAGGGTTAGTGTTATCTTTTTAAACTTGTGGGTGTATCGTATATTCCAAGATCCATGTCTCCTCCATATGCAATGTAAAGCTCGTGAAAGAAAAGAAAAGAATAAACAACATCAAGTAGACATAGTTGCAGCTTTGTACTGAAACCCCCAGCCCTCTGCCTCAAGAATAACGACCCTTCATTCATATGACAGATCTGACCTGAGGCAAATGGGTGATCCAGACAGTCCAATGTTCCCACGTGGGAACTTGTCTACATAAGACCAGAAGGCCCTGCTCCTAGAATGCATCGTAAAGTTTGTTCTAGATACATGGTATTTTGCCTTGAATTTACACGTTAATCGACACCAAATCTTCTATCATTTCCAACAAGTGACCCCAGGTCGAATAATACTTGGGGTATCTATTTCACTCTATGATTATCTCATCGAACTCACGCAAGTAATTATTGAATTTTCATTGCGGCACACCTCATTAATACGTTGAACTGGTGAGACTGAATAATATCTAATTTGTACTAGATTTTTCTGATATGGTGGGACTATCCTTAATTAAAAAAATAAAAAAAAAAAGGTCCATCAACCTACATTATAACTTAAGTACTTCTCAATGTCATATATAAATATAGCTGGCTGCTTTGGTTGATTACTACGAGAAGGCCCTGAAAACTTGGTAAAATGAAAGTCGACTCTTTACCTCCCATCTTTCGCGACCAAAACACAGCCGACCGTAACGTTGTTCTTGAAGAAACCCCGAAAGAAATCGAAGAAGATGATGATGTTGTACCTACAATAGATCTTGAGAGGCCAAACCCAGAAAAGATTGGAGAAGCTTGCAAAGATTGGGGACTGTTTCGTTTGGTCAACCATGGAGTTCCATTAACGCTTCTGACCCAGCTTCAAGACCATGCCAGAGATCTTTTTTCTCTCTCTTTTGAACGCAAACAATCGCTGTTCTCCACTCCACTGTCCTACTTCTGGGGCACACCTGCTTTAACCCCATCCGGTACGGCCCTATCTAGAGGCCCCCAAAACATGAACTGGGTGGAAGGTCTGAATGTTCCTCTTGGTCAACTATCTGAGCTCGAAGCAGGCGACCATACAAAGCTTGATTCTTTCAGGTAAAACTGTTCACCTTTTCTATTCTCCTTTTTCTCTGTTCCCTCTTTTTATTTTTTCAGTTGATGATTGCTGTTGTGGACCTTTGAGATTTTACCAAGTTCTTGAGTGGCTAAAATTGACAGAGAAGAGACGTACTTGATTGGATGGTCCGGGAAGTTCTCACTCGTCAGCATCACAATCTTTTTTCTTCCGCAATTTTTATTACAATAGTGACGATATAGAAACATTTGCAGTACCTTCAACTATTCCTGTTCCCTTAAGTATCAGTTTTACGTATACTTAACAAAATAAAAAATCTAATCAACTTGACAATTCATTTTTTGGGTTTTAGAATAAAATCACAGCCATTTCCCATCCTTTCGGCTTTTCGCCACTCCCTACCACAGCTCTCCCAATCACCACCTGAAACAGGCAATTTCTTACCCAAAAAGAAAAAAGAAAAACTCAATTGGGAATGCATGGTAAGGACTTACCATCCAATGTTAATCTTTCTAAACCTAGCATGATAATTACCCAAAATCATTCTTTTATTCTAGAAAAAAAAAACAATGACTCTCGTTTAAGAAAACAAAAATAGCGACTCTAGTCGATCTCCATCTAAGCTTGCACATTTTGTACTTCAGATTTGAAGTTCCATTATGAGTTCTTTTTATCTGAGTCGGGATTCCTTACTGACACTAAACTTCATTATACTTAGCTAAGTTTGGTTCACAGAGAATAATAGGAATGAATATAGTAATGAATAAGAATAGAGTATAGTCAACAATGAATCTCATTCCTCTGATAATTTAGAGGAATAGAATACTATTGCTGAAAATAGGAGAATGAAAGTATTACCGCTGTTGAATCCAAACATAAGTTTTCATTCTATACCTATACTTTTTTTCCCGTTACCTCCAAACAAGCACCTCCTTAGATTCCGAGTTCCTCGTATGTTCCTTCAATCCTCATCACTACTTTACACTTCCGGATACTTAAAGATGAAACTCCAATCCACTTGTGAAATGTTGTAACATTGCATCAGTTAAACAATTTACATGCTATATTATGTATATTATACATGTGAAATCTAACCTAACAAAATTACGTAGGTTCAAGTTCCTCTTTAAAAAAGTGTTATGTATATTATACATATACAGCCATTAAGGGAGGGAAGAGAGTCTAAGAATGTGAAGTTTTGAAGCATGTGCTGGATGCTTACTGTTGAATTACTTTTTGATCCTCGTTAGTCTACATAGTAAAATTTTAAGTATCTCCCTAAAATATTTAAAACATTTAAATTATCTACTTCTATACTATCTATATTTTGGTGTCATTTTATTTTTTAATTTAAACATTTAAATCTCATTCCTAATTTATTTTAAAAAATTTCAAGTTAAAAGTATTAATTAAACTTAAGTTTTAAATTATATGCGTGTATATAGATTCATATGTTTTAATTTGACGTCTATTTGTAATTTTTTTTCTATACTTTTCTCGACCTTCTTTATTATAAATTAAGACTATCATTATAAGATGGTTTTAATGGCAGACTCCTCACCATCATTGTTACCAAAAAGTAAATAATTACAAAAAATGGTGAGCCGTCGCAAAATACTACTCCTTTTGGGACGATTGTTGTTAATCATCGCAAAATGTATATATTTAGTAACGATTTGAAAAAACGTCCCAAAATATTTGATTTATGATTACAAATTTTTAAATTGCCAACTTTTAGCTACGTTCTTTAACTCTCACTAAAAAGTACATGATCATAAGTCCTTTTTAGTGTGCCTTCCGGTAAAGGTCAAAATTTGACGATCCCTTACCGAATGCAAATAATTGCTTTTTTTTCTTTAATGCAACTTTTAGGCAACAAATCAGAAACGGGTTATATTATATTATGAACTGTTCTGAGGGTGGCTATGAACATGGGGTTTTCAATTATTCGTGATTGACTAGTCGACAAGAAGGTACCAGAAAATAGAGCAATTTTGTTCCTTGTCAATTGCGTCCCTTCTTCACGTGCTGTTTTCCTTGTGATGTCACTGCGATTTCCTTCTTTTGATGGGATGTTTTCCTAATAAAGTTGCACGCTTCTTGTTTGATTATTTGAATAGCATTCCGAAATTTATGCATTTGAGGATGAGATCCAGAATTTCTTCTCACTTAATTTAGAATGAAAAGTCAATGTAAGTAAGAGATGTGGCATTATTGGCAGAAGGTATTGAGAACAACTTCAATAGTATCAGGAATGCAACTTCATATCTCCTGACTCTGGGTATAATAAGCTATCGTTTTTTCAAATGACTCGTAAAGGTTGATAGCTGTCCTGCTTTATGATGTGTATCAGAGTTTTGCTTGAAGAATATGGAAGGCACCTAGTTCGAATTACCTCAGAAGTATTTGAAGTGATGTCTAAAAACCTCAATCTGAATCCAGAACAGACAAAGTCTTATCTATCAGAATCCACGGGGTTCATTCGAGTTTACAGGTATCCTCAATGCTCACTGGCTAGTGAAGAAGCCTGGGGTATGGATGTACATACAGACAGCTCAGTGATTTCCATATTGAACCAAGACCAAGTTGGGGGACTTGAACTTCTCAAAGATGACAAATGGCTCAAAGTAAAACCAATCACTGATACATTAATTCTCAACCTTGGAGACATGATGCAGGTCTCTCTCTCTCTCTACGCTCTTTCTCTCTCTATATGTATATATACTCTTTGAGCTTAATACGTTTGTAAACCATGTTAGGCAATAAGCAATGACGAATACAAGAGCGTGCAGCACAGGGTGAAATTGAGCAAATGGGAAGAGCGACTTTCAATCTGTTATTTCGTATTCCCAGCAGAAGGGGGCGTGATTGAAAGCTCAAGGTACAAGCCTTTCACTTACAGTGATTTCCAAGCACGAGTCCAGCAGGATATAAAAACCCTGGGTTACAAGGTCGGGCTACAGAGGTTTAGACTCAGTGAGTCTGGCTAGGTTATGAAGTTTGGGGCCCTATTATTTTCTTTATCAAATGCAATCAGAAACGGCACGTATGAGCTTTTTCTTTCAACCAGTTGATTGCATTTTTAAGTACTGCAGGTTATTTACTTCGTTTCTGGGTAATCAAGATTACCTTTTTAGCAGAGATCAGATCCTTTGTCTAATTTTATGATGTCTTATTCTGTCCTATGAATCTCAGTCATTTATTTATGTAGACCTCACGTGGGTTCTGCATAAATAAACGTAGGACTCGCATAAATAAATGACTAAAATTTATGGGACAGAATAAGACACCGTAAAACTGTACTGAAAATTTTATCCTATCTTAGTAGGTCTTGTGTAGTTATTTTAAGCTGTATATATCTTGATCTCAAATATAAAGAGGTTACCTCGGTAAATTGTTTATAGGCAAAACTGGTAATCGCACGCATTTCTAGATGGTAATCTCAAGTACTGCTACCATACCGTAAAAGGAATAAACTTATCAACTAGTTTAGGAAATTTTATAAAAAATTTTAAATCTTTAATATTTTTGAAAAAATTCTTTCGAATTTTTAGTTTTAAAAAAATTAGAATTCATAAAAAATAATGATGAAACTTATAAATATTAAATTCGAAATAATCAAATATTGTCTGTATAACATTCAGTCTAGTTCTTAAACTCGAATTTAAAATAATTAAATTCAAGATAAATTAATTTATCATAATTATCTTAAATTATTAATTTAAATCAAATTTAATTCATTTGAGTCGAGTTTAAAAGATGAGTTTACTACGAGAAAATAATGAATTTACGACGGACAAACACCGACCGAATATAAATCGTCGTTATTTACTGACGGAATATGTGAAACGGTCGGTAATTGCATCGAGTAAATTTAATTTTACCGACGGAACAAAACCATCAGCAAGCAATACAAGGAGAATAGGAATTGGCGACGGAATAATAATGACAGTCAAATAACCGTCTCAAATTTTCGATGGAATTAACATGTTTATCGATAATATTGACGGGAAAAATATAATTTACCGACGGAAATAATACCGTCGGAAAATAAGCGTGGTAATTGATGGCGGGTAAATTTGGTTTGATATTACCGATGGAATTTACCAACAGAATGTTCCGTCGATAAATTAAAAACCTATACGACGTCTTCTGCTTGCGGGAGAACGGTATTAAGATGAAAAAAATGACGTGGTTTGATTTTTTATAACATTTTAACCTCCCCCAAATGACGTCATTTTTTAAACGTTTTAACCTTATAACATTTTAACCTCCCTCCCAAACGACGTCGTTTTTATAAGTTTTTTTTGGGTTATGAAAACATAAAGAAGAAGTTTTGGGGACAACTTTAGCATCATTCGTGTCATAATTAGGTTTGTTAATAAATCGAGTTGGACTCCAATCTAAGATCGAAGTTTAAGCTAAAATTTCATACCAATTTAAATAAGATGAAACTTTTCGTACCAATTTTTTTTAAAATTTGATTTCAATCTAAGTATTGGTCAAATTTAAATCCATCCGAACCTTTTTATGAATTCAACTAATAAGATAAGATTAGAGATACATAGATTTCAACAAGTTTGTAGCAGCATTCAATTATTCCCTTACATAGCAATATATTATATACAAAGTACCCGATTATTAAATATACAATTCGCAATGTTGAATTTAGCTTAAGGTGATCTTAAGTTTCGAGACTCTTTCTTTTTCAGTGCCTGATTAGAATGCGATTTGTTTATTCTTAGTGCATATCAATTATGAATTTCATGGATCTATCGTCTATACTTACTCTTTTGTTGTGTTATGGACTCGGTCAGCCTCTAAATTGACTAACTATTTAAACATTGTACAGCTTTTCTCTTTTGACAAATTCACATCTCAATAGATAAACTCAAAAAAGTCGTCATCAGTTCAGCAATCACTGTGTGATTTTTAATAGCAATTAAATAGAAAAAATGCATATTCTATTATCAACACTAGCCAAATCAGTAAAATACTAACAAAATTAATATTCTAAATTGAATTGTTCAAATTATAAAAAATTCACTTAATGGAAAATTTTAAAAGTTTGAATACTTAATTAAAAGATATAACAGTTAAAAATCTATCCTTTTATATATATATATATATATGCCGTTTATGCTATTGGATTTATAATTGGAAACATGTAGTGACCTAAAAGAGATTTAGTTACTATAATACACGAAAGCATGTCTACTATTGTCATATTAACAACTTCCATCTGTTGAATATATGCGTATATTATATTTTAATTTAATTTGTTAATACTAAATTATATTTTTCTTTATTAGGAAAAAGATATTCTCCATTAAATTGACAAGCAAAATAGATACAATCTCTCACAAAAATTGAATATAAGATTCAAGTATTTATTTTCTAATTTAAGGTACAAGTTGTTAAAGTTTAAACATTACATTAACTTATCATGATTGAGATTGAATTAGTAGAATTACAAGAAATGCCAACTATGAACTGTAGTTACATTTATTAGGAACTTGTCAAGGTAGTTGTGAGTTATGGTTCAATTAATTGTGGTCTTTAACTTTTATCAATTGCTTTATTTAGAGGACCTTGATCTTTTTTTTCATATTTAAAATGATATAAACAAAACGGATGTATTATATGATTGTTTGAATATATCCCGCTTTATAAACTGTTAACAATTTTGTTCTTGATTGTAGGAACTCATTTGTTGGTAGTATTTATTTTCCGAACGAGATTGAAGAGAAGCTTTAGCAGGTATGGAAATGACCTTACTTTCCTTATATTTTTTACAATGTCAACAATGACTTGGCATACAATTTAATCGAGAACTTATATCAGTTTCTATATTATTCATTGTAACTCTGTCATCATCTTCATTCACGTACTTCAGGAAGATCCTTCTGCGTGTCGGTTGAGGTCAGTGAATTTTTTTTCGACTACGTTTTTATGAACTTGGTTTAATTTGTGTATTTGTTTGTGGTTTGTACTTTACATAGTTGATTCAATTTGGCTTGCACGAACTGAAACTTGTTTGTGGTATGAACTTCGGTTTAGCAATGTATTAATATATGATGAGTTTGACTGATATGATTGTTATGTTAATCTGTTATTTCATTGACGCTCTTCGATATGATTATGTTCTGTTTACTTGTTATGTGCGAATTTTTACAAGGTTGTTTTTTTTTAATTGTATATGTTAAACTAATTTATTAATTTAAGTATTCATATTTTTATGAATATTTATTATATTTAGCAGTAGTAGATATTTAATATAGATTTAATATCAAACTTTTAACATTAATTCTATTCTAACATATATAATTACAAACATATATGTTCGATCTTCAGTATA
>JAOQMQ010000008.1:21367061-21379406 GCA_027563845.1 Erythroxylum subrotundum
ATATAATTTTAAACCAATAAATAAACACAATTAACCAATTTAAGCAATTAGGAAATTCAGGAAAAATCAAAATCCAACATACTTAGCCTATATGACAGATACCCGAGTTGAGCAGACAATTCCGGATATTCTTATTATTAGGAATTTTCTGGATGTGTTTCTCACTGAATTACTAGGATTACTCCTAGATAGGGAGACTCTAATTCCTCATTTCTAGGCCAATTCCTTTTTAAACCCATTTTTATTTATAAATAAAATTTACAAAAATTAGTTAAGTTTATTAGGATTTTGATTTTGATTTTGATTTTGATTTTTTGAATCCAACATAATAATTAGGTATGCAAGAACCATTAGGAACAATTTTCTCTCTTTTTTTTTTTTTTTACTTAAACTTCATTTAGTTTTTTCTTAGTTGGGCTTATAAGTCTACTAGAGTTGATTATGATCTTTCAGTTGAAAGTTGAGCCTTAAGATCCATTAGGTTTTCTTTTTCAATTTTCACCACACATTTTAAACTTTAGAATGTCCTTTTAAATCATTTTGTTTTAAAACTCAGTTTATTAAATCATTTCTATATTTTAGTCTCTTACGTTAGTATTTTGTTTCAATTTTGAAAAACAATAAGCCTATGCATTACTTTTCTTTTCTTTTTTGTGTTTCCATTTAAGAGTCTTGCTTTAATTTCTTCCATTGTCATTATGCTTAACTTTCATACAAATCAAATTTTATAAAACCAAACTAAAAAATGTATTTGCATTCAAAGGCCTACGACGTGATTTAGGCAACTTCAAATCTTAGAAAGAAAAAAAACACATTGTAAGACGAAAATTCCTCAAACTAGTTGTTGGGCTTTTCTAGTTCTTGGGTCACTCGATCCTTCAAGGACGAGTTTGAAGCATAAAATGAAATGCACCAACAAGGATGAGAAATGGGCCTACAATAAGTTGTAGCCCAACTTAGAAACTTGAGTTTTGACCTTGATAGAGTCCTTAACGTGAGGGCATTTCAGTTATTTCCATTCTGAATTAGGGTATTGCTTTTGGTAGATTCATTAAGTAGTCTCGTCTCCGCCGCTCACTCTCTCTTATAAATGAAGGCGGCCGCTCACTTTCTAAGCATTTTAAATGTTTGGATCCCAGCCTCTGTGTTGGTACTTTTGACTCTCATATACTCTGGAGTGTGTTGTGTTCTTTTCTATCTGGTTTTTGATGGTTGCCGCTTTCTGGTTTGTTAATTGGCGCAAAAGCGTAGAAAGTGCTTCATTATCTGGTTATCGTGGATTCAAATTCCCGATCGACTCGTTCCCTTGAAGCAATATTCCGTGTGTTGCTTTTTCAAATTTTTATTACTCCCTGAACCCGCTTCTTCTCCTTTTTCTCTGTTTAGGGAGTTGTACGCTTAAGCAACTATATTTGTTTTTTTTTTTTTGAACTGATGAACGGTGATGATACTACAGACCTGTAATGATTTGCGGTCATGATCGCAACTCTATTAGAACATCTAAGGGACTGAGTTCATTTATATTTGAATTTTCGCAAAGGCTTCACTCGAGGATTGTTACATACAAGCTGACACGAAAAATGTATTCGTATAAGCTTTTTGAAGGTGAGGCCTAAACGTGAAGTGTTCCCCTCGCTATCCAGAGCTGCAGATTTGATGTTGCCTTTGGACGTCGGGGAACTACAACTTAATCACCCTTTTTGTATTCTTTTTTTGTCAGATAAGATATTTGATCATTCAGATGCCGGAAATTGATGGAAGAGGCCTCTTCAAAGAGGGATGAAACCACCTGATCCACTTACATTTTAACTTGAAATTTTTTTATGTTTATTATTGTTAAAAGAATCTTTTGTAAAATTTGTTTTATTTAAATCTCCAAAGATTATGGCATTTTTCAAATATTTAATGTTTAATAATGTTAGAATCTTTTGTAAAAATATGTTATAGCATTTTTATAATGTTAAACAATTACAAAATAGAAATTAGTCTAAAAATATATTCCACTTTAAGTAATTTTGATTTTTAAAATTTTTGAATTTTTTCAGTTTTTAGGTTCTTAAAAAATTTTAGATTTTATGAAAATTAAATGTAAATTAATTAAAATATTCTTAGTAAATTTTTAAATTTAATTAATAATAATTAAAATTAATCAGTTCAGTGGAAATTTAAGTTAAATTGTTAGTAATTAATTATTTTTTAAATGAAATTTAAGAAGAGAGAAATTTTAAAAAATTGAAAATTAAAACAAGTTCTTTTATATATATTAATAATCATAGGGTTTTTTTAAGTTGTGCATTTTGCCCTAAAAATTAATAAGATAATGAAACAAGACAATTTTCGGAATTTTTATATAATAACTTTCGGCCAAATTATAGTGTATGGAATGTAATGGTTTATGAATTTTAAGGACTTCAATACATTGTGTTACACTAGGAGGGAAATATTTGTGATTACGTAAAGGCCTTCACTTCGTTCACGTTGAACATTCATAATGTTAGTTAGATTGCAGACATACACATAAATTGAGCTGTTTTAGTAAAGTGTTCAGGGACAACTAAGTCCCTTTACACTAGCAAGCACATACCAACTGGAGGGACACAAAATAGAAATTAACATTAAGATAAGATTATGGAGCAAAGATGAGAGAATACAACAATTACCTTCTTCTTCTAGAACTTTTAGTGTTACCCTAAAGGTGTGCCAATACAATTATTTTTGTTGTCAAACTGACCATGGCTATTTCCAACCCAATATTAAATAAGCGATTGAATTATTTGATGAAACCTTTGAGAACTTACTATCAGTTATACTACAAAAAACAATACTTGTGACGTCAGCTAACAGGCCTCTTAGTTATAACTAAATCTAAAAAGGTCTTCTAGTCCAGTTTAAGAAACTAAGTCTCCTGTCTCGTACCTGAAAAGTCACGTTGCAATTTTTATGAGATTTGCGAACTTAATGAGCGAACCAACTATTATTGTTGATTTCACCCAAGTCAAACACACAAATCACATACGTCACAAATATTCATTCAGATTATGTATAATCCAAATACTCACATTATCATGGCATATCATGTTTTCATCACAAATTTAGAACATATTCGTAATCACAGAGATCTATACAAATGCATATGCATATGAGACTCCAAATTTGTTATTATTGTTGTGACCGAGTGCCTATCACATACGTATATAGATACTGGCCCATTGGGCTCAGTCAGAACAGAATCAAAGAGTATAGGTCTACGTGCAGAAACAGAAATCACGGAGTGTTCTTGAGGTGTATTCATAAGCTTACACCTCAAGAACACTTGGTTACTCTATATCATAACTCAATTTTTCGTCATCTCTTTTTTAACCTCATATGATCTCATAATATCCAATTCTCATTCAAAATTAATCACTTAATACATCTTACTTAACTTCCTTGAATCATAGCTATAATTACCTGAACATCTTCATTCTCATTTTACTCATGCTTTGGGTCCTTTGATATTATCCCTTCATTCACTAAGTTATAACCTTCATTTTTACTTCAAACATATTATACATTAGTCACATAAATCAAGGATCATTTTAGGTTCAATTTAAGCCTCAATTAGGATCACTTGACCCGTGAATGTCCGTTAGGTGGACATCCATGTCCGTTAAACGGACCTTTACAGGTCACTTATAGAAACTTGAAAATTTGACCCTTTAGACATCAAAATCTCTTCTAGAGGTCTTCATAAAGTTGTAGAGCTCGAAGTCCTCTTTAAAACCATACCTAAATAACCTCAATCCGAGTTCTACAGAAAAAGTTATGCCTCTTGCACCAAAATATGTCTAATTGCTTTCTATGTTTTCCAGATTTCTAACTCTTTGTTTATAACATTCAATTTCTCATGCTTAGTTTATCATTTCTAGTTCAATACTCATCATTTATCCATTATTCTAACTCTATTTCAACTCGATATCATCCATAACCAAATTATAGTCCATGATTGATTATAAACACTAATAATAGAACATACACATATATATGCATTCATCATCGATTTTCTGCACATATTCAACTTGATTTCCACTTTCATTTCACTTCTAACTATCACCTTGATCCTTCACATTTCAAGAGATCACATTAATCCCTTTCTTTAGCTTTAGACTCATTTTACATCATCACAAAAACACCCAAAGAGATTCACATTAATTCATCAAGAAAACAGAACAAAAACTCAACATATATTCAGTTTTTCTGCACTTTTTCCTACACCCAGTACTGAACTTCAAGTTAAAATAACTCTTAATGATAGAATTTGAATTCGATGTCTTCATACAAAATGTAGCCATATATCTCTAATTTAATCCAAATCAAAAGTCATCTCATTTGAATAACTACAAAACAAGTTATGGCTAAAATACAGAAGCATATTCAGTGAAAAAAATCATAGCTAATATTTCTCCAGCACACTTTAAACACCATTCACTCACTCAATCCAACATTATGTCATTCCATAATCTATTATCTATCAAAACACTAGGGTAATACATGAATCTACCCGCATTATTCATTCACGTTTTTAGCATGAACCCATCCTCATATCATGAACATTTAAACTCCAACTATCATCAAATCATGTTTCATTCATTAAATCAAGAAGAGTTATGTTTATATTTACTTGTTTAGCTTCAAGATCTTCAAACTTTTTAAGATCTCTCTTAACCCTAGCTTTCTTCTATCACACGTGCATCATCATTCAAGGGTGTTAGGGTTAGGTCGTTAGTAAGAAATGAAAAAAATAGAATGGCTAGTGATGGAAGAAAGCAAGGTTCAACTTTGTGGCTTTGGAAAAGAGAATGTCACGAGAAGGGGAGAATGAATGAAGAAATGAAGAAAATGGAGATGAGGGAAGCAAGAATCGTGTTTAGCAAGTGACTTATAACTAGTCCATTGTTGGTCTTTCACTTAATGAATTTCGTGACTTATACATGTGGTGTGGCACATGTCACTTCCCCATGGTTCCATTTGGTCCACTTTAATAATTAGTCCATTTTGTCTCCAATTTCTACTCTAATTGTCTCCCAATTTTCAATGACATAAGTCATTAAATCTCAAATTCATTTATAAAAATTTACATTGCCATTTGACCCTTATTTCTACTACTATTCATCAATTGTTCTGCCACTTGGCATTCTTCCTAGTCCAAAAATACCTTTACATTTCAGAAAATTCCCAAATTTTGTCAAAGATTATAATTCACTACTTATACACTCCAACTCAATTGATAACACATATAATTCACAATTCCCAATATAATCACATTTATAGATCAATTATACCTGGAAAATATCAAATGAGTGCATTAACAATTATTTTCATGTGCAAAAACTACTATTCATGTGTGTGTATGCTATATTATACATGAACATGAATTGCATTTTTCTCAATTTCTCTTTGATCTCACATGTACCAAATTTTAGGGCCCTTAGTATGAGAACGAGATGTTACATAAATAATACCATATATAGTTGATACGATATACTAATTTACCATTATGTTAATTCTTATAAAAGAAAATTTTTTATTACTTAAAATTTAACAAAATATAATAAAAATTATTTGATAATTAAATAAGATCATAAATAGTTGATATGATATACTATATTTACCATTATGTTAATTCTCATAAAAGAAAATTTTTATTAGAAAATCACTAGAAAATTTTTATTAGAAAGTCACTAACATTAATTGAATTCAAAAACTACTAAAAGTCATCATCATCACCATCATCACACCTAGTCTGAAGTCTCACAGTGAAGCAGGGTCTAGGAAGGTCTGATAGTACGCAGCCTTACCCCTAAATAGTAGAGAGGCTGTTTCCTATAGACCTACTAAAAATATTTTATTTAATAATTTAGACCTTTATCTAGTTGATTGATAAAATAATATTTAATAATTTCTATTCTTGCATATCATCATCATCATACCCCGAAGTCTCGCAATGAAGCAAGGTCTGGGAGGCCTGATAGTACGTAGCCTTACTCTTACATTGTAGAGAGGTTGTTTTCAGTAGGTCTACATGCATATGTGACAGGATAATAGTGATATAGGTTAAAAAGAATAAATACGTAAAGACTGGTAATAAATCCATAAATATACCTGATGTGACCATAATCTGCTATTACCTTTCGCCTTGCAAAGATCAGCTTGTCTCGTTGCTAGTTGCGCTCTATGAGTCTTCCCTGATCAGTGCCTTGAGAATGCGACAATCCTACGTTTTGTAGACATCCATCGTAAGAATCTTCCCCCCCACATCGCGTATGTGTGTATATATATATATATATTATAATAATAATGATAATAATAATAATTATAAATATAATAATAATAATAATAATAATAATAATAATAATAATAATAATAATATAAAATAATAAAGAAAACTATTATTATTATTAATAATACAAACAGAAAAGAATCAAAAAGATTGCAGAATCCTAATTAACAGGCGGTGTAATAATAAAGATGACAGAGATACGGTACTCACAGCAGAGTTCTCACTCGGTGTCAGGATGTCAGGATGTTTGATATCGCCGAATTGTCAGTAGGTGATGTGCCAGATCGTCTGCTCCCTCTGCTGGCTTATGCTTCGCCGCCGACGACAGCGATACTATCTACAGCTCTGAACTTTGACTACCGCAAGGCAGGGACTTCAAAAATTTTTACATGAAAAAAATGTCATTTTAAATTTTTAACTTATAAAAAAATTAAAATTTTGCCCCCACTAAAATTTATTTTGCCTCCAATAAAATTTTGCCCCCTCTCAAATAAATTTCTGGATCTGTCCCTGCCACAAGGTATACAACTGTAAAAGGCGATCTTTGGAAGGATATGGGTTTATTAACGTGCGCAGGTAGAGAAACTTACACTGCCATTTTACAAGATCAGCGCAGACAAAAAGAAAGAAACTTACAACGTCACTTACCATATCACCGGCGGATGAACCAAAATACATACCAGACAAGCTTATCTCGAAGGTTACTTATGCGAAAGCCAAAAGACACACAGCTACCAGACAAGTTTATTACTTCAAAATATGTCAGTGATAAAAAAATGGTAGTTACACACCAGAGATTCTGCATCCTCCAAATCGGATCTTAACTCAGAAACTTTCTGTTTCAATTTTTTTTTAATAACCCATAAAAAAGTTGCATGAAACTAAGCCTAGTCTAACTCTATCTTCTCACAAACCTCCTCAAGGACGTAAACAAGAACCCAAGAATTCCTAACATCGAGTGCTCCTAAAACTATAAATGCCACATTGTCTAGAAACATGTAAGATGATGCCTGAGAAACATACCAGACTTAAAGCTGTTGTGCCAAGTAGAAGTAGATACAGTTTACCAACTATTATGAGCCCTCCCAATATAATCTGAAGCCATCCCATAACGCTCGCTAACGTTGGCTTGCTTGGAACTTGCTGGCTCGTTCAACTTGTTACTACCTTTTGAACCGCTGCTGGCCTGGAATGAGTTACGAGAAGCAGAGATCCTGAACTCACCCAGTCCGCTTCCTGACTTGCTGACCTTCCCACAGGAACCTCCCAAAACAAAGCATTCCACAGGAGTGGACTATCTCACCTTTCTTTTTGATGATCTTGGTCATCATTTTCAACCTTTCGTTTTTTTGCCTACAGCTTCATCACTATCATTGCTCGTTTTCCAACAATATTGAATCAAATAACTAAAAACCACGTTTAAAAAACTTGAATTGAATATCGTGTTTGTCCCAGCACTCCAAATCCGAAGACTCCACGTCTTTTTGCCCCTACTTGAACAAGTATTCAAGACATGAATCCAACAACGAAAAGGGAAACTGGGAATTGATATCACAAGAAGAAGAAACAGTGTCTTTAGCGATATGGACGATCAATTCAAGAAGTTGGGGGTGGGGTGTTGGGGTGTTCAATGCATGCCAAACCACTGGGGTCTAGAAGCTCTCTCTCAAAAAGTTTAGCCAAAGCTGCTGCTTTGTTGGTCTTTAATGACCCACCAGGGTAAGCCAACCTTCACATGACATTTTACTCACTTACAATGACAAGTGGAGCGTATACAGATGAAACC
Source organism: Erythroxylum subrotundum (assembly GCA_027563845.1). NCBI lineage: Eukaryota > Viridiplantae > Streptophyta > Magnoliopsida > Malpighiales > Erythroxylaceae > Erythroxylum > Erythroxylum subrotundum. The sequence goes on from JAOQMQ010000008.1 coordinate 21,375,167, forward strand.
CATTGATGGTGAGCCGAAGAGATACATATATACAAGAGACAAAAAAAATAGAAATAAAAAAGTTCATAAAACAGAGACACAGAAAAAAAAAAAACTAAAACTTCATTCTTGGGAGCGTGAAGAAGAGGAAGGAGACAGGAGCCATTTACTCACTCTTAAGTGCTCTTCTTTCTTTCTTTCTTCTTCCAAGGGTTCTTCTTCCCCGATCAAAGAATCTATTAGTTAGTAGAATAAGCCAAAAAGAGGTTACTCTTGATAATATTTCTCTAAGACTTGATGCTTTGACTTTAAAAACTTAGAATAGTTATCAACTTATAATATAATTTACTATATTTTCTAACGAGTATATTAATTTCTTGTATTTTTAAAAATTAATATTTTTCTATCGTAAAAAATTTACTCTTTATTTTTTATTTTTAATATAGGATATTAAATTTTATTATTTATTTTGTCCTCTGCCATAGATATAATGTCATTAATATATCTTTGTGATATATTGTCAAGCTATTGATGTTCCGTTGTGCTTGCATGCTTCTTACAAATTTGTACAAGTACTTTTGTTCTTTTTTCTAGTCCAATTATATTATAATTGATTTATATTATATTGCCCAAAACATATTTGTTTGGAAGTGAAAAAAGAAAAAAAAGAAAAACAAGTAGAATAGTTAATATAATCTAAAAAAGGAACAATTAATAAATTTGTTAAAAGAATAGACTCATCTAGTATTTTGCAGTCTAATATTACTTTTCAATTGCTACTATTGTTATTTTATTATTATTGCTATTATTTTTAGAAATTTTATTATTAGTGACATTTACAAGATATTATTAGTTAATCTTATAATTATTTAATATTTTGTTGAATGTGTGAAATTATAAATTGAGTCATTTATATGTAGATATTAAAATTTAATAATAATAATATACATTTAATATTTACATATTTATATATTACCGATTTATTTTATTGAAATTTGTTTTAACTATGCCAAGCTCTATAAAACACGGTGGATTACATAAGACTGCTTGATATTTTAGAAGACCAGAAGGGCAAAAAATGAGAAGAAATTTTAAGAAAATGGGAAATGGTGTGTGGATGACGTCAGCGCTTATTTTGGCTACAACGGTCACCACAATGTTTTGTTTAACGGTAACTTCCGGGAACTTGCCCATGGTTGGCAGTGGGGCCCAGTTCTATAAACAGCTATCTAGTATCTGTTCTCATTGACTCGGAAGACAAAATTGAGTCAAAACACACTTCTTACGCATCGTATTAACGTGTTTGACTTCTAAAACGGCAAATGTTCCCACCTATCTGCTTAATTTACGTTCTTATCTATTCAAATTCCCATTATACAATACCATATATGTATACGTGAATGCGTTTCTTTTTATCATAAATAAATAAATTGATGACTTAGTTTACTACACCTTAACAACAATTATTAGTAAGTGAAAACTACGTGTCGTCGATTAAACTTGTAAATATTATATAAATAAATGATGTATGTATCTTAACGTGCAAATTCTAAGGGCAAATTTGACTTTACGTTGAAGCAGCGTTCTATTAAACACGCGTCAAGAGCCAACGCGGAACAGAAGAACCTCTTTCCTTTAAATACAAACATTCCAACGTTCCCATATATTCTGACTTCCTAGCAGAGACAAAAACATATCATCAGAAAAAAAAAAAAAAGAACCGAGCGTTGTTTGTTTAATTAAGTGAAGCTGCCAGAGACGATGTCGTGTTCTGTTGCACTGTCCAACTCTCCCGTGTTCTCTCCATCGTCGTCTTTCTTCTACAACAAGGCCTCCGTCGTGGTCCCTCCGTCGACCGCGGAGACGCTCTCGCTGACGCTGACGCATCTAAAGTCGACGCAGTCTCCGTCTTCTTCTTCTTCGTCGTCGTCTCCTCGCTCTCCGTTCCGGGTTCGACTACAGAAGCCACCTACTGTATTCTCTACTGCGGCGGGGACGGCGGCTGGAGGGACTGTGTTGAAGAGGAAAAGACCAGCGAGGCTGGATATTCCCGTTGCCGCCGTGGGATTTGATGGCCTGAGTACGCCGACGGTGGCCGAGAAGCTGGAGATGGAGAGTGAGGGGTTTGGATATTCAGTTTATTGTAAAAGAGGGAGGAGAGAGACTATGGAGGATCGCTTCTCTGTTGCTGTTGACCTTGAGAATGACTCTAAACAGGTACAGTAACGTTTTTTTTTTTTCTTTGACGAGTTAGTAGAACTAATTATACTCGGTTACTTACATGAAGGGTAGGTGTAACTTGTTTGAGTTGCTTGACTCTTAACAGACTAAAATTGATAGTAGAACTTGGTGATTGGTACTTTCATGAGATCAGAAACCAAAGGCGTAATTGGAATTACACCATGTGTTGCAGGGTTTCTTTGGAATATTTGACGGGCATGGAGGCTCTAAAGCTTCAGAATTTGCAGCAAAGAACTTGGGTAAGAATATTTCAGAGGAGGTGCTTATGAGGGATGATGAAGAAGAGATTGAGGAGGCAGTGAAACAAGGGTATCTGAGAACAGACGCTGACTTTTTAAAGGAAGATGTTCCTGGTGGTTCGTGCTGTGTGACTGCTCTGATCCAAAAGGGAAACCTTGTTGTCTCCAATGTTGGGGATTGCCGTGCAGTTTTGTGTAGAAAAGGTGTTGCTGAGGCTGTTACATCTGACCACAGGCCATCTAGGGAAGATGAGAAGGACAGAATCGAGAGCCTGGTAAGCAATTTTAGGGCATATCAAGCATGTCATGTGGCCGTTGGGAGAAACCTTGGAACTCTGTTGAACTAACTGTTTTTGTTTTTGCTGCAGGGTGGTTATGTTGATTTGATCCATGGCGTTTGGAGAATTCAAGGAAGCTTGGCTGTGTCCAGGGCAATTGGAGATAAGCATCTTAAACAGTGGATCATAGCTGAACCAGAGACAAAAATTGTCAGAATGAACCCTGAATACGAGTTCTTGATCTTAGCTTCTGATGGCCTATGGGATAAGGTATGTTCACATAGGAAAACCGATGCCTAGAAATAGAATTCACACAGTTTGGTCTGAAATTCTGATATGGTTAAATTTAAAAATTATAGATACATGAATTCTTTTTAAAATTGGTTTCAGGTTGGTAATCAAGAAGCAATGGATATTGCTCGTCCATTTTGTGTAGGAGTTGATGAGCCAGAACCATTAACTGCCTGTAAAAGACTTGTTGATCTCTCTGTTTCACGAGGCTCCAAAGACGATACAAGCGTGATGGTGATCCAATTAGGAAGCTACCTATGATTGACACACACTGACCAAGAACCCAATCTGCTCGCAATTGCAATATGGAGGCTTGTCTCCCTTTTAGAGCAATCCTCTGCTTTCCTTTTATGGATGGAACAGGGTTCAATCATTGGAACTTAGGGCTAGATAGAGAGCATAACAGATAATTTTATCCTCGCACTAAAATTCTTTTCATTCATTCATTCTTTGTACTTAAATTACTGATTCAGGGACTTTGATTAGTAAATCAATACTACATAATAATAATAAAAGTCTTTCCCCGCAACCATTCTGTTATACTGTTTAGCTTTTTTTTTTTTTTTTGCCCTTTTCACTTTAAAGAACGCTATTGGACAAATTCTTTATTAGTTAATAGATATATCTTATCAAATTTTACTATAGTTTAAGCAAAATTAAACTAAATTTGATTATAAGTTTGTTATAATTTTATCATTCTTTGTACAAAAAATTCATTTGTCATGATTTACTAACATGTATATTTAAATTTTAACTTGTTTTTGTTTTGTGATGAAATCAAACACAATGTTAATTTTCTTTTATTTTTACCATTTTTAATTGAATTTTATTTAAATTATAAATTTTAAAATTCAAAAAGTTAGACTAGGTGAAATTTTAAAGCAGAGTTCAAAAAATTGAAATGAACTAAATTTTGGTCCCGGTAAAATTTTGTTTACCTCAACTCACTTGTAACTCTGGATAATTTATATACATTGTTGGGAATAGTTCATTACCATCCCCAGTGAATACATTATTCTATTAATATTTGAGTTGATTAAATTTCGATGTAGGTTTGAATTGTAAAATTAAAAAAAATCAAGATAACTTGAATTTAATGTAAACTTAAACCATGCATTTCATACAGATCATGAACGTATAAAACACATGCATTAAACACATATATATAACCGTAATATATATGTAAAAACAATGCGGAAGCTTAACCAAGAA
>JAOQMQ010000008.1:21416610-21431545 GCA_027563845.1 Erythroxylum subrotundum
CAAGAATACAAATAAATAATAAAGATGATGATGATGATGATACTACTACTACTACTACTATTACTAATAATAATAATTACATGTATAGAATATGTCAAAGATTAATAACAAATGGTAAAATAAATATACAACATCATCTGGTAGAAATTCTGTTGAGACGCGACACCTGAGGATGTCCAATAGTATGTCGCCTTATATATAATTAGTAGAGAGGTTGCTTCTAAAGGTAAAATAAATATACAGACCAAAAAATAATGTACAAGAGTTAGCAGAGAAGTTGCTTCTAAAGGTAAAATAAATATACAGACCAAAAAATAATGTACAAGAGTAACTCTAACTAGGTCAAAAGGTAAAATAAGTATCCAGACAAAAAATGAGAGATAGGTATATGAATTCTCAAAAGTTTTGATATTTCTTATTAGAAAATGAAGATTAGGATATTTTAAATGAAATCCTTAAAATTTATGATATTTGGAATAATTACCTTTACTTTTGTAATTATCATGAAAGTTAACAAAATTTACATTTTATATTATCTTTGATAATTACAAGCACATTATTTCTTTAAATTTGTATAAAATATTTTAAATATGAGGGTTTTTATTTATTGATAATGAAATTGAAAATAATGTAACTTGAAGTAAATTTAGTGCCTTAAAATAGTCTTTGTAGCGCTTCACATACTTTCCTTAAAAATGTCTTCGCAACACTTCGGACTATATGTATCAAAATCAAACTCGACTACGTGCTACGGCGAGGACTTTTAAAACTCTGACGTGTGAGGACATGAGGTCTTAACGGATTGTCCAAGTCATACCTCATGCCTGGCAGCTTCAACATTCCAGGAAGCGCAGTGTTCAAAAGTCCAAGAATGAAGCCCATTTCTTAACTCTGGAGCCATGACAGCAAGTCATGTCATGTGTCACTCGTAGCCCATATTACAATATATCGCACAGACAACACTCCCAGACTACAATTTTCTTGGACCCTTCTCTTTCTGCATCTGCATCTAAGCATTTCTCTCTTCTCTTAGCTTTCCCTCTTTCTCTCCCGTTACGTCGATCGGGTTTCTGATCTCTCTCAATCCCGATCCAGGCCACCATGGCGGCCGCTAATGCCCCTGTCACCATGAAAGAGGCTTTAACGGTATCAAATCTCGTTTCTACTTCAGATCTAATTACTTTTGGCTCTGTTTGTCTTCTTCTACTCATTCTCAACTGTTTCTTTGCCTTCTTGCAGTTGCCGAGCCTCGGAATCAATCCTCAGTTCATTAATTTCACGCACGTTACTATGGAATCGGATAAGTACATCTGCGTCAGAGAAACCTCGCCTCAGAACAGCGTCGTCATTATCGACATGAACATGCCCATGCAGCCTTTGAGACGTCCTATCACTGCCGATTCCGCTTTGATGAATCCCAATTCGAGAATTCTCGCTCTCAAAGGTACCGTATTTCTTTTTCGCTAAATCTCATGACTTCTTGGTTGTCTTATAATTTGATCTACTAGTTTTTGGACTCTCTTTATAGGCGTTGATGGATAATATTACATATTTTATGCAATTTGCTAAATTTCTGGTTGGATTTGGTGTAGTGTTAGGTTTATTCACTTCGATTATGTGCGATTATCTGACATCTAATGCTAGGTGCTTTTTAAAAGTTTTATATCTTTCATGGTCATTAAGTTCTTGCTTTGATCTGCACCCCTCGTGGTTGTAGTAGGATGGCGTAACTATTGTTTGTGTTATAGCGTAGATGTGGATTGCAGTTTGTGGTGTCAATTTATGACTTTGTTTGATATGCCATCTAATGATGTGTGACTTTTGGGTTTGAAGCTCAACTTCCTGGAACTACTCAGGATCACTTGCAAATATTCAATATTGAAATGAAAGCAAAAGTGAAGTCCCACCAAATGCCTGAGCAGGTGACACTTTTGTTCCCCTCTAAATGTCGATATGATAGTACATTTGTTAATTATTCTAGTCCTGTGTTGAATCTCACTATTCTGGGCAATATTGTTTTTCCCGTGCCTAAGGTTGCATTTTGGAAATGGATTTCCTCAAAGATGCTAGCACTGGTCACACAGACTTCAGTTTATCATTGGTCAATTGAAGGCAATGATCTCTTACCTTTCCTTCAGACAAGAACATGCATCCCTTTCTTTCTATATATGCCATTTTAATGGATTTGGCTTTGTTATAATGGATCTGTCTATGCCTCATTTTTCTTTATTTATAAGTGTTATCCTTTTTATGTGGCTTTATTTTAATATTCTATTGCCTTTTCGTTTATACAGGTGACTCCGAGCCTGTTAAAGTGTTTGACAGAACTGCTAATCTGGTAAATAATCAAATCATCAATTATCGATGTGATCCGTCTGAAAAGTGGTTGGTGCTGATCGGAATTGCCCAAGGCCCCCCAGAGGTATGCTAACCCTGTATCTATTTTTTCATCTTTTTGTTGTTGGATTTTGTATTCATCTACTCTCTCACTTGTTTCAAGTGAGTTTAAGTTACTTCTAGTATCTGATATAGATAGTAGGTGCTTCAGCATTTATAGAGAAAGTGGCATCAGTTTGTGTCTGTATTTGTATTATTAGTTAATTAGTTACTAAGATTCAGGCTGCTGAATATTAGCTAATGTGAGGTGGAATGCTTGTTTGTAATTGTAACCTTCATGATTACAGTTAAGTTTTTCTCTTCCTTATCTGTCACTTCAGTGTGAAAATATACTTCCTATTCATGGTATGTTGACATCTAATTCAAATGTTTCTTTGCCTTATCTTTTTTTGTTTGCCTCATACCACATTTGTTTTATCAAACACGATTCTTCCTTGTCCTTGTCTCATTTTAAAGCTTGTATGCCATTTCTTTAGCTGTTGAAACATTCTCTAGTGATTATTGGTAAAAGTTGGGTATAGCCTAATCATTTGATCAGATCCTTTGATAGAGTTTTCTAACATACCCTTTTTTCTTGGAGCAGAGGCCACAATTGGTCAAGGGGAATATGCAACTTTTTTCTGTGGACCAACAGCGTAGTCAGGCGCTTGAGGCACATGCTGCTGCATTTGCTTCATTCAAAGTAGGCCTCTTTTGATGACGACACTTTTCTGGCTTATAATTGTATACTGAGTCATTCTGAAGTATTGATATATTTCATGGTTCATTCAGTTGCCTGGAAATGAGAATCCTTCACTTCTTATTTCTTTTGCCACAAAGTCATTCAATGCTGGACAAATAACATCGAAGTTACATGTTATAGAACTTGGAGCGCAGCCAGGTAACTTAACCTCTGTCTAGTATCTCCTTCCATATGGGAATTCTTTTTCATGAAGAGCGTGCTTTTTTCCTTCATTTAAATTTATTAGTTTGATCAAAAGCAAAAACCTTGTTCTCCATGATACTAGAAGCATATGCCTGTACTTTTGTCTGTTTCATTAAGTGATTCTAATATTGTTACTGCTAATGTGTTAGGCAAACCATCGTTTACTAAGAAACAAGCAGACTTATTCTTCCCACCGGACTTTGCTGACGATTTTCCTGTGTCAATGCAGGTAGAATTTAAAATTTCATTGATTTATTCATCCCGCCTGATTTGGTTAACATAATCTAATAACCTCATGTTTTTATTTGGCAGATATCCCAAAAGTATGGCTTGATCTATGTGATAACAAAGCAAGGACTGCTATTTGTTTATGACTTGGAGACTGCTAGTGCTGTATACAGAAATCGTATCAGTCCAGATCCTATATTTTTAACCACTGATGCATCCTCCGTAGGTGGCTTCTATGCCATCAATAGAAGGGGCCAAGTTTTACTTGCCACAATAAATGAAGCTACAATTGTACCCTTTGTTAGTGGCCAGGTATGCTAATAAGAGTTCTTGGCTTGCTCTATCTCTATCTCTGTTTGTGTGTTTTGGCATTATCCCAAGAGGAGCTAATCATTTTGGTTACATTCAGTTAAACAATCTGGAGCTTGCTGTTAATCTGGCCAAAAGGGGAAACCTTCCTGGTGCTGAAAACCTGGTAAAGAGAAGGACCATTTTACTTCTTTGACTTTGCATGAAATTCTTTTCTTGATTTGCTAGAAACTCTTTTCTTGATTTCCTATGAATTTTGATGTGCCTATCTTTATTGTATTTGTAGTGTTGATCCTTGAATTAACTTTTGAATTAGGTGCGATATTATCTTCACTCTGTTGACTCATAATCTTCATGTTTGTTGTCTTTACCAGGTTGTCCAGCGTTTTCAGGAATTATTTTCTCAGGCAAAGTATAAAGAAGCAGCAGAACTTGCTGCAGAATCTCCACAAGGACTTCTCCGAACTCCTGACACAGTTGCTAAGTTTCAGGTTATTTTTGCAAACAAAGGCCTCATAGTTTCGCTCCCTCTATAATTCTCAGTCTCCCTCTTTTCTCTCTTTCTTTGTGAATCTATATATGGACAAATACAATGATCTAAGCTATTCTCTTTATTCCTGTGGCAGAGTGTTCCTGTGCAAGCTGGGCAAACACCACCATTGCTGCAGTATTTTGGAACTCTACTGACTAAAGGAAAGCTTAATGCTTTTGAGTCTTTGGAATTATCACGCCTTGTCGTGAACCAGAATAAAAAAAATCTTTTGGAGAATTGGTTGGCTGAAGACAAGCTTGAGTGTAGTGAGGAGCTTGGAGATCTTGTGAAGGTCAGTTTGTTGAGAACTTTCTTGAGGTCTCCAGTTCTTATTCTGAATAAATTTTGTTATGTAGCCATTTCTTTTAAGTAGGCTACAATGATGACAAGTCAACAAGCATTAGATTCATGAATGATGCTGATAATTGATTTAGGCACCTTGTTTGAGATAGCTGGAGGATTTTTTATTTCCTCCTTGTTCCATTTCTCACACATATATTATCTTGGTATATACATGCATACCTTGTAGGCTGGTTTATTTGGGTGTTCTTGTTTAATGTATAATTGCTATAAAATTACTACCCTTAGTTTTACTTCTTTTGTCTTTCTGATGTTGGAATCATGTCTCCTATGCAGACAGTAGATAATGACCTTGCACTCAAGATATATATTAAGGCTAGGGCAACTCCCAAAGTTGTGGCTGCATTTGCTGAAAGGAGAGAATTTGACAAAATTCTTATATACTCGAAACAGGTAAACTTCTTACTCTTTCAGAATCTGCGATTACATACTGTAAGACTTATATTATAGCTTATTGCCTGTTTTAATCCAACCACAATCTTCCACTTGATTCCAGGTTGGATATACACCTGACTATTTATTCCTCCTCCAAACGATATTGCGGACAGATCCCCAGGTTTGGTGACTTATTTTGGCATTATTATTCTAAAGATGACCAAACTAATCATGGTCATCTTTAATTATCATATCAATTGCCTTTAATTATTATTTCTAATTCTATATAAATCGAATTTTGTTAATATCTGTATTTGAATTTTCTGCATTGCAGGGTGCTGTTAATTTTGCTTTAATGATGTCTCAAATGGAGGGAGGCTGCCCAGTTGACTACAACACAATAACTGACCTATTTCTTCAGGTTCAATGATCCAAGTTTCTTTTTCCAACATTCTTGTGCATAGCTTTGGAAAATATTTTAACAAATTTCTAACACCAAATTTTTCTGATGAAGTGGGAGGCTTGCCTTCTCTGTTTTATTTTTTGTTTTTCTGATCACAAGAAGAGAAAACAACTAAGTCTTTACTTATTTCCCTTATTAATGTAATTTATTTTCCCCACAGAGGAACTTGATTCGGGAAGCAACAGCATTTCTTTTGGATGTTCTGAAACCAAATCTACAAGAACATGGATTTCTTCAGACAAAGGTCAATATTTTTTTTTCTATTTCTTTTACAGCCACAGTTGTAATTGACAGCTTTGTAAACTCATACTCATCTATATTCAGGTTTTGGAGATCAATCTTGTTACCTTCCCAAATGTGGCAGATGCTATTTTAGCTAATGGTATGTTTAGTCACTATGACCGCCCACGCATTGCCCAACTGTGTGAAAAAGCTGGACTTTATATTCGGGCACTTCAGGTAAAAAGATTTAATATCTCATTCATTTTAAGTACTATTCTTACTCTCTGGCATGACAAATTGTTTTTTTTTGGCAGCATTATAGTGAGTTGCCTGATATTAAGCGTGTCATTGTGAATACACATGCCATTGAACCTCAGGTTTGGAAGCTAAATGCTTTTATGAGTTTCTTGTGATTCTATTTTTTTACTGGGATTTGACCTGTTGGTTTCTCAGGCTCTTGTTGAGTTCTTTGGCACCCTTTCTCGGGAATGGGCTCTGGAGTGTATGAAGGATCTTCTACTTGTCAATTTGAGGGGCAATCTTCAGATAATTGTGCAGGTAAGTGAACTACTGCTACTTGTAGTCATTAGTTTGAGATGTTCCTTGAGAAGGCTAATACCTACTTTTTTGCAGGCTTGCAAAGAGTACTCTGAGCAATTGGGTGTAGATTCCTGCATTAAACTCTTTGAGCAGTTTAAGTCTTATGAAGGATTGTATTTCTTTTTGGGTTCATATTTGAGCTCCAGGTTTGTTCATGCCATTATGATTGTTGTTGCTTCTTTCAATCAGAGGGGAAAAAGATTCATTAAGACGCTAAAAGCAATTTGCTACTTCATACGTTACTCAATATAAATTTTGGTATTACTGTTAAAGAGGTTCAAAAGAATGTATAGGTAAGCTAGTATACAGTCTCTATATGATTGTAGAAAGTATACCGACAACTTCTTCAATCCCTGTCGATATTCCTAATCTCTATGACTCATAATGGGTTGCAACAGTCCTTGAAATCATCTAATCTAATCAGTGAAAACAGGGTTATTTACACTACCAGTATTATGGCTAAGAGATGCAAAAGAATGTATTGGGTCTTCTTTTACATACTAGTCTTTTGTTTTGAAAAGTAATATTCTGTATCTCTGACTTGTAATGGGTTGCAACAGTGCTTGAAATCATCTAATCAACTCAACAAAAATAGGGGTTATTTATGCTACTTGAACCACTCGGTTTTTTTCCTATCTTCTTGCTAATACATCCTTCTCAATCAGTCTAACCCACTTTGTTGGATTGTTAATTACCCAGTTGTGACACAGTGAAGTTTCCAAGGCAGCAATGCCTTTCTCACTTTGGTCATGTTCTATAATAAAATGTAATTTCTCCAGTTTCTTCCAAATAGTTTGCCCTAATCAACAAAAATAGGGGTTATTTATGCTACTTGAACCACTTGTTGGTTTTACTCATCTCCACGTGCAAAAACATCCATCTCTATCAGTCCAACCCACTTTGTTGGATTTTTAATTACCCAGTTGTGACCCAGTGAAGTTTCCAAGGCAACAATGCTTTTCCCACTTTGGTCATGTTCTATAATAAAATGTAATGGATTCAGTTTCTTCCAAATATTTTGCCTCAATTTGGTTTCTTATTCTTTTTCTTGTGCTGTTGGGATAGTGAGGATCCTGAAATCCACTTCAAATACATTGAAGCAGCTGCCAAAACTGGGCAGATTAAGGAGGTAGAACGGGTGACACGTGAATCAAACTTTTATGATGCTGAAAAAACAAAGAACTTCTTAATGGAAGCCAAGCTCCCAGATGCTCGTCCATTGATCAATGTCTGTGATCGGTTTGGTTTTGTTCCTGATCTGACTCACTACCTCTACAGAAACAATATGCTTCGCTACATTGAGGGTTATGTACAAAAGGTAAAATTAAAGATTTTGTTTCCATCATATAAAGCCAAAGGATCTTTCAGGAAAAGATATAATTGTTGCTTATTTTTTTAATAGGTCAATCCGGGAAATGCTCCTTTAGTTGTTGGACAGCTGCTTGATGATGAATGCCCTGAAGATTTCATTAAAGGTCTAATTCTTTCAGTTCGTTCCCTTCTGCCAGTGGAGCCTCTAGTAGAGGAGTGTGAGAAAAGGTCTGTTATCTGCTCTGAATCACCACATATCTTTTATGTTTCTGCATCTCACTTCTGTTTTCTGTTGGCAGAAATCGTCTTCGTTTGCTTACCCAGTTCTTGGAGCATCTAGTAAGTGAGGGAAGCCAAGATGTGCATGTTCACAATGCTCTGGGTAAAATTATCATTGACAGTGGCAACAACCCAGAGCATTTCCTTACCACAAATCCATATTATGATTCACGTGTTGTTGGTAAGTATTGTGAGAAACGAGACCCGACACTTGCAGTTGTTGCATATCGTAGAGGACAGTGTGATGAAGAACTTATAAACGTTACAAATAAGAACTCCCTCTTCAAACTGCAGGCCAGGTTTGTGCTTCATTGTTGAGGATTAGGTTTATATGATATATCCACTGCAATTTTTTCCCTTAGCTGATTGCTCATGGCTGTAATATCAGGTATGTGGTGGAAAGGATGGATTCTGACCTTTGGGAGAAAGTGCTTAGCCCAGAAAATGAGTACAGAAGGCAGCTAATTGATCAAGTCGTGTCTACTGCTTTGCCTGAAAGCAAGAGTCCTGAGCAAGTTTCTGCTGCTGTTAAAGCATTCATGACTGCTGATCTTCCACATGAGCTGATTGAGCTTCTTGAGAAGATAGTTCTTCAAAATTCTGCTTTTAGTGGAAACTTCAACCTGCAGAACTTATTGATCCTCACAGCAATTAAGGCTGATCAATCAAGAGTTATGGATTACATTAATAGGCTTGACAATTTTGATGGACCTGCTATTGGGGAGGTGGCTGTTGAGTCTTCATTGTATGAAGAAGCATTTGCCATTTTCAAGAAGTTTAATTTAAATGTTCAAGCTGTGAATGTCTTGTTGGATAACATCCGTAGCATTGAACGAGCAGTGGAGTTTGCTTTCCGTGTTGAAGAAGAAGCCGTATGGAGTCAAGTGGGTAAGGCCCAACTGCGAGAGGGTCTAGTGAGTGATGCAATAGAGTCATTCATCCGTGCAGATGATGCAACTGAGTTTTTGGAAGTTATAAAGGCTGCTGAGGATGCAAATGTTTACCATGACCTTGTGAGATATCTCCTAATGGTGAGGCAGAAGACAAAGGAGCCCAAGGTTGACGGTGAACTCATCTATGCTTATGCCAAAATTGATCGCTTGGGTGACATTGAAGAATTTATTCTCCTGCCTAATGTAGCTAATCTACAAAACGTTGGAGATCGCTTATATGATGAAGCCCTTTATGAAGCAGCAAAGATCATATTTGCATTCATTTCTAATTGGGCTAAGCTAGCTGTTACGCTTGTTAAACTTAAGCAGTTCCAAGGTGCTGTTGATGCAGCAAGGAAAGCAAACAGTGCAAAAACCTGGAAGGAAGTCTGCTTTGCTTGTGTGGATGCTGAGGAGTTCCGCTTAGCCCAGATATGTGGGCTCAACATTATTGTACAGGTAAGTGAACTCTTGTTTGTGATCAATTTTACTAGCTTTGGAATGTAGTGAAATGATTCTTAAATTTTTATGCACATGGAATAGGCCCTATCGCCAGTGATTTACTTATAAGTGCTTCTCATTTATATAACAGCGGATATAAAATTCTAGAACTGTTGATTAACTTTACTGGTAGATTGTCTTTTATTTTACTGCTGATGCAATCTTCTATCATATTGGTAGGTTGATGACATGGAAGAGGTCAGTGAGTATTACCAGAACAGGGGATACTTTAACGAGATAATATCTTTAATGGAGAGTGGACTTGGATTAGAACGCGCTCATATGGGCATCTTTACTGAGTTGGGAGTTTTGTATGCTAGATACCGCCCTGAAAAACTTATGGAGCATATAAAACTTTTCTCCACTCGTCTGAATATTCCCAAGCTTATAAGAGCTTGTGATGAGCAGCAGCATTGGAAGGAGCTAACATATTTGTATATTCAGTACGATGAGTTTGACAACGCTGCAACCACTGTAATGAACCATTCTCCTGAAGCATGGGACCACATGCAATTTAAAGATATAATTGTGAAGGTTGCAAATGTCGAGCTCTACTACAAGGCCGTACACTTTTACTTGCAAGAACATCCTGATCTGATCAATGATCTTCTCAATGTGCTTGCTCTCCGTGTTGATCATACTCGTGTGGTGGACATAATGCGAAAGGTATAGACTGCCATATGCAAAATTTTGCTTGCTTATGCTTCAGCTTTGTTTTTGACTTGTAGTTGGCGGTGTTCAGAATTTCACACTTATCGTATTGTAGTGGGTTTTTTTTTTGAATTACAAATTTTTATAACTTTTATTAAAGGATGGCACTGATCAAAGCATTTTATTATGCTTTGCTGAACATCGTGTTTTTAAATAATCTTGTTTTGTTATTTCATTTAATTTTTTCTATTCTGAATTTCAGGCTGGTCACATCCGTCTGGTCAAGCCATATATGATTGCAGTTCAAAGCAACAATGTCTCTGCTGTAAATGAAGCTTTGAATGAAATTTATATAGAGGAAGAGGATTATGACAGACTTCGTGAATCTATTGAATTGCACGACAACTTTGATCAGATAGGCCTTGCACAGAAGGTCAATTATAGAATCCTATCATGTTTTCAAAATCCAAATGGTGGTGTTATACTTATGAGAGCTATTGTCTCCATGCATGTGCAGATTGAGAAGCACGAACTTCTTGAGATGAGGCGCGTTGCTGCTTACATATACAAGAAAGCAGGAAGGTGGAAGCAGTCAATCGCATTGTCAAAGAAAGACAATCTTTACAAGGATTGCATGGAGACTTGCTCACAGTCTGGTGACCGTGAACTTTCAGAGGAGTTGCTTGTTTATTTTATTGAGCAGGTTTGTTTTGCTTATCTATCTGTCATACAGCCAGGCCTTCTATCACCCATAAAGCACCTTGTGGTGCATCCAGATAGATATATGTGGCTACAGGGAGAAGGGCACATATTTTCTATCCTGACATAAATTTCTATGTTGAACTGCTCAGAAAAAGTTCTATTCTCATTGAGTCCTGATTTTGTCAAATATTTCTTTCATCAATTCCTGAATTGCATGCCTGCTATAACGTCATCGACATTTCAAAAATTTTCGCAGCTTGCATTCTTTACTGGATACCCTTTGTCTTATTCACTTGCATTATGTGAATGACTTGTTAGGAGTGTATTACATTTTGCATTTTCCATATGCAGGGAAAGAAAGAGTGCTTTGCTGCATGTTTGTTTGTGTGTTATGATCTAATCCGGCCAGATGTTGTCCTTGAGCTTGCATGGATAAACAATATGATAGATTTTGCTTTCCCATACCTCTTGCAGGTAATCTTCTCATTTTGCATTGTTTACTCTTGGTCATCTTTTAAAATTTTGTGTAATGCTTAATGAACTTGATATCACCATTGCTCTTTTACTGTTTTGAAGTTTATTCGAGAGTACACTGGCAAAGTAGATGAGCTCATAAAGGACAAAATTGAAGCTCAAAAGGAGGTGAAAGCTAAGGAGAAGGAGGAGAAGGACATGGTTGCTCAGCAGGTATGCTTATTGGTTCAATTTTGCCTTCCTATTTGAAAATTTTTTTCTACTGGCCTATCTTAATCATTGATTTGGTTTAACTTAAAAAAAGAGATGCATTTTCTGCATGCTGGAAAGCCTAATGTTTTGTCTCTACTATTAAATTGAAGAGCAAAAAATTCTTCCTTTGGGGAGAGCATATAATGTATTTGCTGTCTCTAGACCATGTCGGTGAATCTTTCAAATTATTCCTGCTGTTATTTATTTGCCTATAGACATTGCTTGTTTTAGATATACACTTTTGCCTTAGGGATGAGTTCACTCATATGGGTTCCTTTTTTCCTCTTTAAGTAAAGATTCCTATCAGCCTTTCGCCATTGGGTTCTGCAAAACTAATGTGTATCTTCATGACAACCTTTGAAAAAATCCACTTCTATTCGTGAAAGAATTTGTTTTACCGTGACTTTGAAAATATTTGTCAATTGAATTATCTTAATCACTAGTTATAAAATGAAGAATATAGCAGCACGTATCATTTGCAGTGTGAAGTTCCGTCAATCACTGTTTCAACTTTATCTTACTATGTGTCATTGTTGTTGGGCTGCAACTCTGTATTAAACTAAAATAAATCAAAAGTTGCACATTGACATATATTCTTTCGTGCATTTGCAGAAT
Source organism: Erythroxylum subrotundum (assembly GCA_027563845.1). Classification (NCBI taxonomy): domain Eukaryota; kingdom Viridiplantae; phylum Streptophyta; class Magnoliopsida; order Malpighiales; family Erythroxylaceae; genus Erythroxylum; species Erythroxylum subrotundum. Next base: position 21,428,739 of record JAOQMQ010000008.1, read on the forward strand.
ATGTACGCCCAACTATTGCCTCTTGCTTTGCCTGCACCGCCGATGCCGGGAATGAGTGCTGGGTTTGTGCCACAGCCACCACCAATGGGAGGTCTTGGCCCGGTGCCTCCAATGCCAGCTTATGGCATGCCGCCAATGGGGTCCTACTGATCTGAGGATTATAGGAGGTTGTTTTCTTCAACACTGGTGAAGTCAAATGTGTCTGTAATTCCCGTTTATGCTTGAAGGCGAATTCAGTTTTTTGGGTGGTTGGAGGAAATTGAAATTGAAATTGGCATCAACATAAAAAGAAAACTGCATTTTGCATCAGTGTTGTGGTAAGTAGTAGTTGGTCGTCTTTTGGAATTCGTATGGTGGATAGGAAGAAAAATTTTCCCCCGGGTGGATGAACCACAATTGGTGCACAGCACAGGTTGCTGCTTATTATAGAAAATGGGATTTGTAGCTTTTGTGGACAGTGGCAAGTCTGCCACGTGTATAGGTAAATTTCATATTTATATATTTAGATTTTGTTTTACAATAGCTGACTGACTCCCTAGTCCCTACCGGGCTTTTAACATTTTGTAGTCGCCCATATTTTGTTCTCTTATACAAAATTGAATATTCTATTCTTCTCGATGGGCATGGACCTCCTAGCTTGCTTGTATTTGAATGTAATTTTCACCTACTTGTATTTCAAATGGCATTTATTAGTCAACATTCTAGGCTTCTTAGTTGGCTTCCTTTGATCCGTTATTAGATTGTGGTTCTACTGAATAAATGGTTGCATGAAAATTGAAGGGTTTCGAGTTTTAAGAATTAATTTATAAATTTGATGCGAATTTAAAATTTAAGCCTTAAGTGTTATAATATTTACTTTATATTAGTTAGCATTTATATAATGTTATTGTTTTTAGATGCATTTAGAATCATGAATTTTTGTTTAATTTGTTATATATTATCGCTAAAATAATTTGTAAATTAAAATTTATTTTAGTAAATGGTTGAATAAATAATTTATATTTTGCATAATCATTAGAAAATATGCGTAAATTTATTAATTTCGTAATGAGTTGAGTATTATTTTTAAAATGACATTTAATTAATTCGAAATTTTAGAATTGAATGACTTCTATATGTTTCATTTCAATCTTTGTTAGGCATTTCGTGTTGCTTCTCCCACATCGCCTGTCGTTTGCCACTTGATTTTTTCGTATTCGATCATGGCACTGCATCTGATTGTGAAAATTTATGCAACGCATTTGATTTTTGGTTAAGGACTGGACCGGACTGTCCGATCTGACTAAAAAAAGTTTGAACCGGTTAGTGGTCTGTTTCAGTTTCACCTAATAACTTTTATAAAATCTGATCGGTTCAAATTTTTTCGGACAGAGCAAAAAGTCCGGTCTGATTTTATATATATTTATATATATATACACACTCTTTTATAAGAGATGAATGTATTAAAAAATGATTGTCCTACTTGAGACACGATATCTAATTTAATTATTTTCATATAAAATTGGTAAAATAATTTGATTAAATAATACATATAACTTATTATTTATTCTAAAAATGTATATTAATAAAAATAAAAATGGAATGTTTTTACTTTTATTAAAAGAAAAGCAATTATATCACTTCCAATCAAAAATTAGAAAAAAGTTTTTTTATTACAACTAAAAAGAATTAAAGTTATAATATTTGTAAAAATAAAAAAGATAGAAATTATAATGAATTGATCTAATTAAGAAATAATAATATATTCGCTCCATTTTTTCTTTTTATATTTAGAAAAGCTTGTTAATCAATGAAAAATATATAAATACTCTACTAAATAATTCTACCCTCATAATTATATAATTTTTATTCTATAATAAATAATTTTTTTTCTGTTCCTAAAACAATATTTTGTAGAAAAAAATTAAACTCACTTCACCTCTGGCTCCACCATTATTGTGCATTTGTGTCTTTATTTTATTCCACTTAGTCAATATCAATTGTAAAATTTAATTACCACTTAATACTAGCTAAAGATATTCAATAAGTTAATAATTAATTTTTCACTAAAAATTAGTGTATACCAAGTAATAAATTTCAGTACCTAAGATTTTTCTGGAAACCACACCGCTCAATTATGAAACCAGAATCTTTTTCTTTACAAAAGACAAGAGGTTTACTTATTTTTATTTGGTATATTTTTATTTTTATTTATTCTTATAAGTTTTACTTCTTATTTATTATATACCGATTTTATTGCGGTTCACTATCGGTTGAACTTCTAAACCTTAAAATTTTCCTTCGACCGATTCAATGTACGGTCCGGTTTTTAAAGCATTGATTAAGGAATGATTCCATCTAACAGTTGGCTAAGACTTACAGCCTGTTTGGTTCAAGAAATGGAGTAGATTAATTATTCTTAGGAATAGAAAAGATGAGGAATAGAAAAAAAGAGAGTATTACTTTGTTTTATTCAAGGAATAGAATAGATAAAGAATTTCTATATAAATGTTTGGTTTGAAAATATAAACTTGGAATAACAAAGGAATAACCTACAAAAAGATCAAATTATTATTATTATTATTATTATTATTATTATTATTATTATTATTATTATTATAAATGTTGGGCCCCGATTCGCAATAAGCATATTTAAATTATTTGACGCATGTGTAAAGTATTAATTTGATGATTTTAAATTATGGTTGGAATAAATTGAGGATTTATTGTGGAGGTTATGATTATTACATAAAAGGATTTAGTGAAATTAAATCTGTTGATGAATTATTATTTGTGATGCATTATTAGTATTAAAAAGATTTATATAA
>JAOQMQ010000008.1:21468476-21479023 GCA_027563845.1 Erythroxylum subrotundum
AATTAATTAGAATATATTAAATTTCATATACAAATTTAAATAAAATTTTATTTTCCTTTTTGAGAAAAACAATATAATTAATTAAATATCATTACTTGGAATATATTAAAATTAAATATAATTAATTAGAATATATTAAAATTTGATGTAAAACAAAAATTTAACAAAATTTTATTTTCTTTCCTTTTTAACAAAACAATATAAATTAATTAGAATATATTAACATTAAATATAATTAATTAGAATATATTAAAATTTGACGTAAAACAAAAATTTTAAAAATTTTTATTTCTCAAGATTTTCAACAAACCAACCAATATTAATGGTAATGATAATTATTCCTTTGTTAAATACCAACTATCATAATTATAATTATTATATCCATTCTTATTCTTCACTGTATTTATTATCATTCCTATTATTATTGCTCCATATAAACCATATTAAAAATGGAGCCGTCATGGAAGCAAAACTAGACCAAAGGACTTAAAGGAATTAGCAAAGCCTGTGCCAGCTTTAATCCCAAGACAGGTCTCATTTGCTTTTATTTTTGAGAATAAATGGAAAATAGGAGTTCTGAAGGTTCCAGTTATGAGGTTATTGTTCTTAGATGATTGCTCCTCAGTTTTAGATATTTGCATTTTCATTGCTTGTCCAGTGCTTATTGTAAAATTGTTAAGAGTTTGCTGGGAGGGTTTACTTTCTTCAACTTAATTATGAAATTGTAACATTCTATCTAATTCAACAACCTAGGAAATGAAACTTCACCATCAGACATGAATCTTTCAATCTACCCCAATCAATGAGTATATGTTACTTGTAGATTAGAACATGAAGTGAACCAAACAAACAACTTGAATCCTGAAAAAAGAATGTATAGGATAAAAATTGTAGACCGGAAGAGCCTCCACATAAAATCGCATTGTAAATTCTTCTTCCAACAATGGGGTTTCGAATCTGATGCAACCGAAAAAGGTAAAAGTAAAATTATAAGAGTACTAACAGGGAAAGCTTGTTCTGGTACGTTGTGATTATCGTGGCCTTTTCTTTTACTTGAATAACTTCTACTGTCAGCATCTATACTGTGCTTTGTTTTCTTTTTCACATTGCTTGCCAAAGAAAGAACAGCAGTTCAGGAATTATGAAAAAGGCGAGGGACCCTAGCCATGGGAGTGAAATCAAGATCAAAACTTGCATTGACCGCTGCTGAGGAGAACACCTGGACGCTAGAGATTGGAAAGACAAATTTCACACACGGGCAGTTGGGACTTCGCAATCAATGATATTTCATTGCTGCTTGGAGCTATGCCTGACAGGAATACGTGTAAACATCTAATGATTCTGTCATCTTACAACGAAGCAAGACAGGGGAAATCTAGCTTTCTATCAGGAAATTTTCGTACTCTGAAAAGAATTATATACGAAGCAAGACAGGGGAAATCTAGCTTTCTATCGGGAATTTGTCATACTGTGAAAAGAATTATATACAATTTGAGAATAAATTTAACACCAGAGTGTATATGTTTGCACCTAACATAACCTGCTAGGGATAACTTTAAACATGGCATATCAAGAATAAGAGATTTCCTCACCTACATTGATACGACAAGCCTTTCCAGAATAATTAACAAGCCAATTGTCTGATACACCCTTTCTTGAAAAGAGTAGTTCCCTATACCAATAGGTATTGTATTCTGTTTAGTATCGGGCTTTAGGATTTAAGTATTACATACCTTATTTCAAAAGACATCATGGATAAATAGAGGAAGATCCAAGGATTGATGTCGTTTCATTCTTCATGTGCTCATCCTTTTAGGTAAAAGGAGAACAAGAGACTAATGCCACGAGAAGAGGAAGTATCGTTGATGATCTACCTAAAGAAAGAAGTTGAGGCTGCTCTACTAAGGAATGACTCATTGGAGAAAGAGAATCAGGAATTACGACAAGAAATTGCTCGTCTAAAAGCACAGATAAGTTCCCTCAAGGCATATGATAATGAGAGGAAATCCATGCTCTGGAAGAAAATACAGAACTCAAATGACACATCCAAGACCGAAGTGTATCCACAGAAGCTATCAGATTCTGCCAAAGTGTCGGATCAGACCGCAGGGCACTTGAATCTAAGGCCAAACATACAGGACTTAGCAGCTAAAAAGGAATGTTTTTTACAAGTTCCTATCCCACCATCTTCAAGGCCTTCTGCAATCTCCCCTGTGCACAAGCAACTACAAGAAAAATTGCCAGCATCAACAGGACCTCCACCTCCCCCGCCTCTACCAACAAAAATGCTTAATGGTTCGAAATCAGTGCGTCGTGTGCCTGAAGTTATTGAGTTCTATCGCTTTCTTACAAGGAAAAATGCTCAGATGGATAACAGAGCTAACTCTTCAGAAATTCCAGTAGTTACACTCACCACAAACATGATCGGAGAAATTGAGAACCGGTCAAGTTATCTTTCTGCTGTAAGTATCACACTTGCATATTGTCTTGCTTGGTGTTTAAACATTAGTACTCTTAACAAGTTTCATGAATTCTCAGATAAAATCAGATGTGGAAAAACAGAAGGAATTTGTCAATTTCTTAATCCAAGAGGTGGGATCTGCAGCTTTTAAAGACATATATGATGTGGAAACATTCGTGAAATGGTTGGATAATGAACTATCTTCCCTGATTGACGAGAGGGCAGTATTAAAACATTTCCCACAATGGCCTGAACGAAAAGCAGATGCCCTGCGAGAAGCCGCATGCAACTACCGGGATTTAAAAAAGCTGGAGTCAGAAGTTTCATCCTTTGAGGACAATTTAAAAGATCCATTGACAGTGTCTTTAGAGAAAATGCAAGCATTGCAAAACAGGCGAGCATGTATAAAAATGAAATTGCAGTTGCTGCATAATTTTGCTCATGTCATTAGAATGCTGACATGGTTAACCATCAAATTTCAGGTTGGAGCGAAGCGCGAGCAATGTGGAAAGGACAAGAGAAGGTACAATCAAGAGATACAAGGACTTCCAAATTCCTTGGGAATGGTTGCTCAACTCAGGATTGGTCGGTCAGGTAGGTGGCATGTAACTAGTTTTACCTTACGTTAGGACGGTTCAACCGACAATAGAAACTTACCAACCAATGAAATCAACACGGTCAGGACTATTTACAGGTTTTAAATTTAGTGTATAGTTGCAGCGCCAATTTGCTTAAGGGATTGAAACGTTATCCCCTTCAAATCCAAAACTACAATAATCGAGTAGTTCACCATCCATACCAGAGTTTTGAAGTGTAGTATACGCCTTAGATTATTGGCATTTGTGATAGCTGCGACTCATATTGATTTGAGGCCCATTACAGTCTGTTTTAACCATAACCATCCCGTCATTAATTGCAATGGCTCGGGCTCTTACAACCACACAGGCACACATGATGTCTAAAGCCGGCTATTTAAAACTAAAGATCATGTTAGTGACTAGTTTTCACTTGCACTAATCTTCCACCAGAACGCCAGTATTACACGAAACCTTACACAAGGCTTCATTTTGAGCTCCTTGTAGAAAACACAAACCTGAAGACCCGCACTCTCCAAAGATGATCTCAGACGTCAACTTATAATGTTAAAAACTGTTTGCAGATGAAACTGAGTTCTCTGAGGTTGGCAAAGCAATACATGAAGAGGATAACTAAAGAACTGCAACTAAGTGAACAATTGGGAGAAGAAAATCACTTGCTTCAAGGCGCTAGATTTGCATATAGGGTACACCAGGTGAGACGAGTTCCTCAAGTACCAATTTTGTGGTTTCTCTAAGCTTCTAACTATTGGGACGTTCAGTTTGCAGGTGGTTTTGATGCAGACACAATACGTGCATTTGAAGAACTAAAGAATGTTGCCATGACTGCTCCAAAGCAATAGTAGTAAGCAAACTATCTTGTCGCGAACCTGCAGGAAGAAGAAAAAGAGTGATATACATAATAGAAGGATAGCTATCAGCATAAAGCGTATTAATTATGTATGTCAATTAGCAAACTAACTTCATGTTACCATTGGCATCAGGTAAGATGGCTCAGGAGGTGGAGGTGTGAACTCCATGGAGTTAAAGAGATAATTTTATTAATTGTCTTTGAATGTCCAGAAACACACAAAGAAAAGTTCTAAGGTATGGGGTTGTTGCATTTGCAACTAATACAGGTTTCGTACAAGAAATGAGAATTGCAATTGCCTGAAGAAAATTCCCCTACTCTTTCAAAACGTTTTAAACAAGCTCTTGATGTTACAAAAATTGTACCAATAAGTGCCCCATTCCGATTATAACTTATTTATAAAGTAAAGGAAGCTAAGAAAGGAAGGGAAACAAGAGTGATGTAATCGGTCTACTGGGGAGAGCGTAATTATCTTTTCTTCGATAACAAAGGACCTATCCGGTTAGAACGGAGATTAGTTTGATAATGGATGGCTTAAAGGTGCCTTTCTATAGTTGAGACCCTCCTAGGACATCTCGTGAAAACAAAAAAAAAAAGTAATGGCATCCTTGAAAACCAGTTAAGGGATTCCTCTATATAGTGATGACTCGGAAGTGTTTTATGTGTGAAGCTTTTGCGGGTTGAATTCTCAAGATTTAGCAGGCATTTCTTGTCTTCTCTTTGGCTACTGACAACAACGTATTCTATTACTGTTAGTTAGTTTAACATGTACCATAATGACATGAAATTAAGGTTAAATACTTAGGACGCTTTTGTTAATTACATACCGGTCCCTGTTTTGTTGGACGTTTATGAAAATGTGGACCAAATGAAGGTGATTCAATATGTTTAATTCCAGTACGCATGTGGACGCAATATATATTTATATTTTAGTATTTTCATTTATTTTTTACATTTACATGATAAGAACAAATTGGCTATAATTGTGTGGAACTATTTGACTGGGTCTATTAATATCCAAACCCAATTTAGTGTGACAATTATTAGCGATGAACAATTACCGACGGAAACTGAACCTTGAAAATTACTGACGGAAAATCATGTTCCGTAGGTACAATTATCGTGAAAATTTTCGATTTGCGATAGAAAAAATATCCTTCGGTAAATATGGAGGGAAATCATCCCGACAAATTTTCCGACGGAGTATAGCGACGGAAAGAAATATTCGTCGGTAAAGAAAGCGAGAATACTTGGTGGAGTAAATAATGCTAGAGTTTACGATAAAAAATCCGTCGGTAAATTCCGTTTGTAAATTTTAGTCGTAAACGTCATCATTTGCTTTTAGTTAAGCGTTTTAAAAAAAACGAAAATGATGTCGTTTTGTTTAACATCAAACGATGTCATTTTCATTTAACCTAAATCTACTGCAGCTTCCTTCCCCCCCATTTCCCCTCATCCATCACAACTCCATTTTTTTTCTCTCTTTTGTTGTCACCGTCCGACCACAGCTCTCATTGTCCCACTGTGCCTTCTCGTCGTCCCACCGTATGTCATCGTCGTGTCACCGTCCTTGGCGAGCCAGCATCGTCATCTCTGTCGCAACCGAAGGCCACCGCGCGTCATGCCATCACACCTCTTTGTCGTTCGTCCTCGCCGTCATGTCGTCGCATCTACTTCAGGTACTATATAATCGTCTCTCGTACACCACACCTCGTCGCCGTCATGGTCCTGTAAATGTATAGGTTGATTACAACTTTGTTAATTTGGTTCTGTAAATGTTAGCAGTGAAATTGTTAAACTTCTTTGTTAGATACCTTTCAATCTTCATTTCAAATGAAGTCCATTTTAAAATGTGGAGTTGGTTATGTTTTTTAAATGTGAAGTCCATTTCGAATGAAGTTTGTTAGATACCTTTCAAATTTCTTTGTTATAGATTTTTAAATGTGGAGTTGGTTATGTCTTAATTAATGCTAAAATTAAATTATTGACATTTTTTTTCTAGAATTTGTTGATCATGTTGAATTGCATTGGGGCTAGGATGAAGTAAATTGTTTCAGCACATCATCTTTGGGTGGTCTAGATTTTCTTTTGGACTAATGTAGAGTACAGTCTTTGTTACCATGTGACTGGCCATCTAGACAAAGTAATACAGATTATTACATGAACATAATTAGAACTAGTCTCAGATTAGATGGTTTACACCAAGTCCTTTTTCTAGATGAAACAAAAATTTTACGAAAACTATTAGTGCTAAATGTTGTGATGCAATGGCACGTGCTTCCACTCATATCAGAAGACAGATATTCAAACCTTGATTTGGCTCAGTCTTGAACATTGTGTTTTAGCCTTCACCTCAAAAACGAAATGGACAAGCACGAGGTAGGAGTATTGTAAATATGAACCACAAAATAAATTGAATTTGATAAAAGATATGTAATTTGGTTTGGTTTTAAATTAAATTGAAATTGTTGATTGGTTTATATATATATATATATATATATTTAATGTTAATAACTCAATATTTATAATTTTTATTATTGATAATAATTAAATATTAGATATAATTAATTAAAATTTATTATATAATATTTACTAATAAATAATAGAAAATTTATTATACTTTATCAAGATAAATATTTAAATAAGTTAAAATTGTATTTATAAACGAACGTTTATTTGTTAATATATATTTTAATATTTAATTTTAAATTATTTAAGATATTTTAAAATTTTAAGTATCCTTAATAAATATTTATATTATATTTTTAAATAATAAAATTATATTAACCATAAGTTTTATCAGAAATTAATAATAAATAATTAAATGATATATTTTAGTTGATAATAAATTAAATTATGACAAAAAAGAAAAAACAAAATTTTATAATTTTCATAAGTTATGAAAATTAGGAGAAATAAGCAAATATGTGTTTTTATTCAATTTAAAAACTAAAACAAATTGAGAACAAACATTGTTTTATCTTTCGTACTTTTAAAGATGAAGCAGATTTTTATGCCAGTTAAAGTCCTTTTCAAATAGTGGTGCATTCCCACCAGTTAACTAATATGAAATACTTTTTTTTTTTTGCAGATCCTATTTGGTGTTGAAGAGTGTCGCTCATCCTTCTTCTTTGTAGTCTGTAGTTGCCCGTCTATCTAGGTAAGTCGTTTAACTAATATCTACCATATGTGTTGCTTTAATAATACATTAATTAGATGTGTTTGAGTTTTGTGTGAATACAAATGAGGTCTTAATTTTGTGTTGTTGTTTAGAATATTCTTATAATTATTGATGAGTTTTTATGTTCTTCTTTAATAGTCTAACTATTTATGTTTGGGTTATGTTTGAATCATTGATGAGTAGATGTATGATTACATTACATACGCATTTACTGTATGTGGAATGAGTTTGAAATCTTATGGATGATTTGAGGCATAATAAACCCCTATGATGGTATATAGGTTGGAAACTCGTGATGTAGCTCCCATGAGGCTTTATCAGTGAAAAATTCCACAAGTTTAGGAGTCACAGCGAGAACTTGCTTTTTTGATTTACAGGTGTATACAATGGCACGTACCATAGTTTTGAAATCAATTGTAGGTGATTAATTCAATTGATTAATACTTCAACTTCAATGTGATTAATGCAAACTTAGTATTAACACAAGAAATTCATATGTTTTATAGATAAGACAATTGTTTGCATAAAAAACCCCTCAGACGGTATATAGGATGAAAACCCATGATGCAGCTCTCGTGTGGCTTATCGGTGAAAAATTTCACGAGCCTAGGAGTCACAACAAGAACTTGCTTTCTTGATTCATAAGTGTAAACAATGCCACGTACCATAGGAGATGTTGCTTTTATTCATTATGCATGTTCTCAACCTGCATATACGGATGACCCAAAGATAATATGTCCAAGTAAAAAGTATAAATACATTCGTTTCCTTCCTATTGATGAAGTGAATAGGCATTTTTTGAGAAAAGGGGTTGTCCTAAATTATTTTGAGTGGACACAATATAGGGAGCCATTAATTTGTAGCACCTCAAGGGGTAATGAAGTACACTCGTCAATGAATGTAGATGAGTTTGAAAGGGGATTGGATTTAGAACAAATAATGTAGATGCAAATGAAAATTCTTACATGCAAATGGTTTATGATGAAGCCGGTTATACCTTTCAGGAAAATATAAAAAATCTTGAAGAAGAACCAAACCCACATGCAAAACAATTTTTTGACTTACTACACTTAGCTGATCAAGAATTATGGCCAAATTGTGAGACAATTGACAATTGTCTTCAATTGCTCGAATATTGAACATAAAGTCTGAAGGGCATATTTCATATCGTAGTTTTGATAAAATTCTTGGACAGTATATTGAATCATTACCTCCTGATCATACAATGGTTGATAGTTTTTACAATATGAAGAAACTTATTAAGGTCTTGGTTTGCTTGTTGAAAAGATTGATTGTTGCAAATTGGGATGTATGTTGTATTGAGGAGATGATGTGGAATTACAAGATTGCAAATTTTGTGGTCAATCTAGATTCAAGCCTAAAAAGCCTATAAACTATTTACTTGTAAGGATTTTAGTTATTTATTCTAAATTCGATCCCACCTTCAAACTTATCCACATTTACTGACGAGTTTACTTCATTACCTTTTGAGGTGTTACCAATCAATGGCTCCCCATGTCGTGTCCACTTAAAATAATTTGGAACAAAACCTTTTATCATCAAATGGCCATTCACTTCATCAATAGGAAAGCAACGAATATGTTTGCATTTTTTACATGGACATCTGATCTTTAGGCCATCCATATATGCAGGTTGAGTACATGCATTCTGAATAAAAGCTTTAACTCCCTCAACAAACTTAGGATTAATGAAACCATCAGGTGTTAATCGTCTATACATCTAAGATCTATCAACATTACTTTTTTCTACAAAATTGTTAATTTAAAAAAGTGATTTCATAGTTAGTATCCTTCATGTCCCCTAAGTTTACAAAACATCTAAACTTTACGCAACATCCCCTAAGTATCAATCAGTCGAATTAATTACCTACAATTGATGTCAATACTATGGTACGTGGCATTGTTTACACCTATGAATCAAGAAAGCAAGTTCTTGTTATAACTCCTAAGCATTTAGAATTTTTCACCGATAAGCCTCACGAGAGCTGCATCACGGGTTTCTAGCCTATATACCGTCCTAGGGGTTTATTATGCAAAGAATTTTCTTGTCCATTAAACCTATGATTTCGTGTGTTAATACTAAGTTTGAATTAATCAAATTGAAGTTGAAGTATTTATGTTTGAATGAATCACCTACAATTGATTTTTATACTATGGTACGTGGCATTATTTACAATTGTGAATCAAGAAAGCAAGTTCTCGCTGTGACTCCTAAGCTCGTGGAATTTTTCACCGATAAATCTCACAGGAGCTACATCACGAGTTTCCAACCTATTTACCGTCCTAGGGGTTTATTATGCAATGAACTGTCTTGTCTATTAAACTTATGAATTTCTTGTGTTAATACTAAGTTTGAATTAATCAAATTGAAGTTGATGTATTTATGTTTGAATTAATCACCTATAATTGATTTCAATACTATGGTACGTGGCGTTGTACACCTATGAATCAAGAAAGCAAGTTCTCGCTGTGACTCCTAGACTTGTGAAATTTTTCATCAATAAGCCTCACGGGTTTCTAGCCTATGTATCGTCCTAAGAACTTAGTTATGCCTCAAATCATCTATAAGATCTCAAACTCATTCCACATACAGTAAATACTTAGACTATTAAAGAAGAACATAAAAACTCATCAATGATTATAAGAATATTCTAAACAACAACACAAAATCAAGACCTCCTTTGCATTCACACAAAACCCAAATGCATCATAATCGTATTATTAAAGCAATACATATGGTGGACATGATTTGGACGACTTACCTGGATGGACGGACAGCTCCATACTACAAAGAAGAAGGATGAGCGACCTCTTCAACATAATATAGGGCTTGCGAAAAAGAATATTTCGTATTTAATATAATACACTTGTTCAATAGTTTAGTTATGTTTTTAATGTATTAAAGCAAGCAAATCAAAAAAATATTATTTTTTAAATAAAAATATGTGGACTTTTAGTGGGAGTAATGTTAAAAATATTGCTAGACCAAACCAATCCCAACTTGCTAAAGATGACAACAGACGATCATGCTACTAACGTTTCTCCAACAGAAAGAACGTAAACAGGAAGATAAAAGCATCCAAGTCTCGTTAAAACAAATCCAAATCTTGAACAACTTTACATAGAGAAACAACTCATGCCAACAGTAGCCACTTCAACATAGGAAAAAATATTTAATACCTAACCACTTAGATCGCCTTTAAAATTTTAGTCTAACTTTTGGCTGGTTTAATAATTCATTTCAATAAACTCATATTCTACCTTGAAATACAGTAAGATCAATGTGGCGGGTTAAATTAAATGATTGTTTATCATTATAACTCTATGTCAAAAAATTAGCTCTTAACTACATACATTTTGTTCGATGCTTAATATAAAAATACGAATAATTGTGTGATTTAGATATTGTAAATTCAATTGCATGCACCAATTATATGTA
>JAOQMQ010000008.1:21488889-21506500 GCA_027563845.1 Erythroxylum subrotundum
ATTGTCAAGGCAAAGAACAGCCGACTCATGGATCCAAACGGCAACACTCAGTTTGGCCAGAATCCGGCAGAACCAAAGAGGGAGAGAGTTTTTTGCTTAATTTCGAATCTTCAGGCATTGCGCTCCTTCCATATGATTTGTACATCGAGTCTGACAGTTGTAGAATTGTTAAGTTACCGTTTCACCATAATAGCTTAAGCTGTTGTGTAAAACCAATTTAATTGGTTTTATATATTCACTAATACACTCCCTCAAGTAAAAGCCCTTTAGGTTTGAAACTTGCACATGCTCACTCTACCTTGTGTTGAATAATAGATAAGTGGTAGGATTTGAACTCAGGACCATTTGGTTACAAAGACTCTGATAGATACTATGTTAAGTGACCGTTTTACCACAATAGTTTAAGCTGTTGTATGAGACCAACTTAATTGATTTTATATTTTCACTGACAAAAATAAACTGATTCTATAGAGGAAACGATGAGTAGCTAACCATTGTATAACACTTGAGAGTGACCAAGTTGGTATCGACAATGACCATTAAAATTTCCTTTTAACAACTTCCCAATTTAGTTGGTGATCTCATGCACGAAGAATAATTGGTTATGTGATTATAATGAGGCGGTTTTGGATAGCTAGTCGTGGGAAGAAAAAAAACCTTTGGAGGAATGTTATTGTTCAAGACAATCCTAAAAGTATGTTATGATGAGATTGATTATTGATGTCTAAGTACTTGTTAGAATTTTTATTTATATAAGATTTAATTTAACTTTTCTAAATATTAAATTTTAATTTAAATAAAATAAAATTTTAAATTTTAACTTATTTTTAAAAGTAAATATTATATTTTTATTTTTAATCTGTCCCGGATATTGTTTTAACTTTAACGACGTGATCTTATTGGTGGATTCAATACCACATAATCAAGATTGTCGGCATTTGATTGATTTAGGATCTGTGTCCGCATTTCCAGGTTGTGAACTTTATTGCTGGCACTTGATGTAAAACAGTAACATGAATGAAGGGTCTGAACTCTGGACGAGGATTGATTTCGCAGCGTGCCGAAGACAGTCAGAGTTCACGAGCCAGTACGGGCAGTAAGTACCCTAAAACAAGCAGGAAAGAAGGGAGGAGGCCAACCAAACCATCAAATAGGTGTCGTGTTGAGGAGTACTGGTGGTTGTGGAGTCGGAGTCAAAACCCAAAAGCCCCTTGTCTCTTTAGACTTCACATGGGACCCCTGATCTAATTTGGCCGCTAAGACTTGTAAAATGGGACCCTTGCCTTATTCATTCATATATGACATTAGATCATTTCGTCACATCAACCGCTGAATTCTGCCAACTTTGCTTATTGACACAGTGACACGGTCTCACCAGCGAAGTACCATTCGGAAAGGATACATTACTGTATCTCCTTGTTGATATTCGGATTAAAAAACTGCAACACCCACATGATTCTAATATACTCCCGTGGTGCCCCACTTTTGGACTGGCTTTGCTGCCGTCGCCTTCACGAGTCCTTCATTTCTGCACCTTTTTCTTCCCCCCTTCTCCTAACAAAGGGATTCGTTTTTTGACTTTGCAAGTACACACTCACACTTAGTCAAACGTTATTGCTTACTAACATACGCAACGTAAATGTTATATGATATTTGCATCTGATAAGGCACAAAACCCCGTAAAATCAACCCTTAATCAACGACTTCATTTTCACGTAAATCCCACACTTCTATAAAATCCTCACATCGAAGTAAAATCTAATGGCGGCAAGAAGGTTCCTTTAGGTACCTTCTTCACATTGGCTGTTGTCTACTAGTATTACATAATACACGCACTCGTAGTTATATAAGCTTAAGTTTAGGACTCCATAAGCATAGGACTGACTACTTAGAACTCAGGATCCTAAAGAAAACGTATATCGCAATGCCCAGTGCTTCTGAGTCAGGAGAACACAATCCACTGAGTCACTTCATGAACAGCATCTCTTCTTATGACAGCAATATAATGCTAGCTGCTGTTATATCACTGCTTTTGGTGATACTTTTTGTGGTGTTCCTCCATGTTTATGCCAAATGGTTCTTGAAGCAGGCACGTCAAAGAAGGAGATCGAGCTCTGTGTCAGTGTCTCAAGTTCTTGGCCCTTCAAGATTGAACCAACTCCATTCCTTGGCTTTTGACAGTACCTCCCTGTCTAGTTCTCCTTCAAAGAGCGGTCTTGACGCATCGATTATCTCCTCGCTTCCATATTTCGTGTACAAAACAGAAGAATCTGAAAACGGTTTAGAGTGTGTCATTTGCTTAAACCATTTTGAGGAAAATGAAGTCGGCAAGAGTTTGATAAAGTGTGGTCATGGTTTCCACGTCGAGTGCATAGACATGTGGCTGAGTTCTCACTCTAATTGCCCTATTTGCAGAGCTCCGGCCACAGGAGATATTGCAAATAGTGACAAGTCCACGGCGGCTAGTGAAGAACAAAGAGAGACGACGGTATTGAGCGAGATGGGATTGAGAGATGGTGAGTCTAGAGACTCTAGACTGCAAGAAACAGTAATTGAAGTTGCAAATTCTGAGAGTACTGTTCATCTTGTTTCGAACGATAACGATTCTTCACCAGAAACCTCATCATCTTCTTCTAACTCTTATCTGGGTTGTTCTCTAAAGAGAATGTTGAGTAAGAACAGATCAGAACGGAAGGTTTTTCCCTCAAGCAATGCAACTGCGATGGATGTCTGAGGGAGATACCGAATAAAGTTTGGTGTTCATTGTGAATAGTCCAGTTGGTGAATAATAATCCATATTGTATAGTCTCTTGGAGATTTGGCATCGATATAACTCTAATATTTCTTCTCTTCATTACTCATTGTGACAATTCAGTTATCAGACCACATTCAGCTTTCTGTCTGGTTTTTTATGTTCAAGTTTGCAGCTATTTTGCTATGAAGGATACCAACTAAACAACCAAACGGGCAAATATTGATTGTAGAATTTATATCTACCATTATCACTTTCTTTGACAGATGGATGTGTATATGGTTGCTTTTGACTCTTTGCACCAATTATATCATACACGACGGAGTGGAGTAACCAAACACTTAACTACCTCGGTGGACGGTGACTTATGAATATAATTAATTCAATTTGCTGTCATCCATTTTCCTGAGCTACAGCTACGACAATCGTATTCTCTGTAACGTGTTTTCAGCATTTCCCGAAATTTCCGTTTGTTAATCCTTTACAATCTTTCAGGCTTAGATAAGCTTCAATTTGGTTCAATCCAATAAATTTTCCCTTGAAATGGGGACACCAAGTTTGGCATGGTTGGCTTCTCACTCCTGACCATACTTGGGTGAAAGTCCGATGTTTTACATAAAAAAATTCCCAAGTTAATGAATGGGTTTCATGCAAGTTTTGAGTTTGGTTGGATTTTCAGTTCAAAATCGGGTCAATGGTATGTTTCAGCCATACTCAAAACGATGTTGGAACGGAAAACAAAACAAAGCCCCAAAACTCTGGCCTAGCATGGTGATTAAGTTGCCAAGTTTGCTTATTTGTTCATTCACTAAAAAGATATCCAAAGATTAAGATAAGCCTAATTTTACTATCAGAACTATATTAGTCTTTTCAATGACTTTTCAAATCGTCAGCGATACTCTTGCCTAGATTAAATAATCGTTAAGTAATCGTTTAGGTTATTTTAGTTATTGAATAATGTAAGAATATACGATGAACCTACAAGGTTATACGAGAAGGAAAGTTAGATCACATACAAGTCTAAGTGAGGTTTCATTCTAAAAGCAATTGGTGATAGGTGGAGTAGCCCACTAGACTTATATGTTAGCCTTTTTTTATCTCTTTTTTTAATGTTGGACAAATTCTCATTTTTATATTTCAACACACCTCCCTCACGTTTGATTCTAACACGTGACATAATCTATTATTTCAAGGTATTGACGACTACTATAAGAGCAACTTGCTCTGATACCATGTAAGAATTTACAATGGACTTACAAGCCTATACTAGAAGGAAAGTTAGACCACATATAAGTCTAGGTGAGGCTCCATCCTAAATCTAATTGGTGATAGGTGGAGTAGCCCACTAAATTTATATGTTAGTCTTCTTTTCTCTCTTTTTCTTAATATGGGACAAACTCACGTTCTTTATATTTTAACAAATAATAGGCATGTTTCTTACAAAATTCCATATTCTATTTTGTAAGAGAGAATGAGAATCACGTCGACCGTTACAAGTTAATTCAAATCGCATATCGTTCATTTCATGCTCTAAACATTTAACTCATGCCAACTTTCAGGCCTTCCATTTTTTGAGCTACTCTTTTCTTTCCTACCCAGTTCAAGAAAACGTAAAAAGGATAAATTTCGGTTAAGAACAAAAAGAATGGTCCCGGCGGGGCTCGAACCCGCGACCTTCGGCTCATAAGACCAACGCTCTAACCAACTGAGCTACGGGACCTTGTTTTGAATTTGATTATCGTTAAAATTGATAACTAATTTATATGCCACTATATGGTTTTGGATAAAAATAAATCTTATTCACAATGACACTCTCCCATAAGAAAATCTTTCTTATTTTTACATGATAGCTGCTTATGTTATAAATAATTTTTTATCGGTATAAGATATTTAGCCGTCTATTGTCATCTGCAGATTAATTTAGTAATACTGTTAATATTTTCTTGTTCAACTTAAATTGTCTACTTTAGTTTCAAAAAATTAAATTGTTTACATTGGTTTTAAAAATAAGTTGTTATATGCAAAATAGTTAGACATTTCACTTCTTTTATTTTGAGGTTAATATATTTATTAACGTAAATAAGAGTAAATTATATTTTAAATATGACTGTTTATCTATTCCTAATTTAAAAAATGAGAAAAATACTTAATTAAATGTGTAAAAATTTTAATTTATTATAAATATAGTTATGTTGACCATATATAATTAAGTTAAGTAATTGTGTGCGCGGGCGCGTGTCAGCACGTTATTATAATTTAAAATTAAAATTATTATTCCATATAGTTCATTTTAACAATTTTATTCCTTAAATAAATTGCTTTTTTTACATGAAAGTTGACATGCAAGATATTGCCAATTCAATCTCAGGGTGTGCATGTTTGGTGGGTATGAGGAGAGAGGAATGAGTATGGAATGAAAAATAAAACTTAGTAAGAGGTTATGATTTGATAACTTATACTTTCATTCCTAATTTTTGGAGAGTCATTTCTCCAATATCTTTTATTCTTTAATATAATAACTTTGCCACTATTATTTATTCATACCCTATGACCCAAAGCAATGCTTGATTTTTTCTGGTTTAGTAAGGTTTGATATTCTTTAACTAATATTATTAATAATTAAATAATTAATTAATTACAATATAATTAATTAAAATATAATTCATTCATTCATTAAAATATTATAATTAATTAATTACAATATAATTAATTAAAATATTATAATTAATTAATTACATTATAATTAATTAAAATATAATTCATTCATTAATTAAAATATTGTAATTAATCAATTACACTATTTTAATTAATATATATATATATTGTAAGGAATGATTACCATTACTATTGATAGTGGTTGGTTTGTAAAAAATATTAAGAAATAAAAACTAATTATATTGTAATTAATTACCATTACTATTCATAGTTGTTGGTTTGTAAAAAATATTAAAAAATAAAATATCAAGAAATAAAAATTAATTATATTGTAATTAATTCTCTTAATCTACCATTATAATTATATTAATAATATTCATTCTTATTTTTTACTATATTTATTCTTATTTCTTTTACCATTACTTTATACAAACTAACCGTGGAAAAAAAATCGGCAAAAATTTCACAGCTCAACAAGATGTACATAAAATAGAACCCTTTTATTCATTTTCATTTTTTACTATATTTATTCTTATTTCTTTTCCCGTTATTTCGTACAAACTAACCGTGGAAAAAAAAATCGGCAAAAATTTCACAGCTCAACAAGAGATACATAAAATGGGACCCTTTTTCAAACCCCTTGATAGCCCATTGCGTCAAAAAGAAAGAATGGTAGTAAATAGTAATTGCAGCGAGTTCAAAGTGGAAGTGTGGAACACATGTTCAGGGCTTAAAACTCCCAGCAGTTCATTTATCCACGTTCACAGGAACAGCAGGACTGTTTGCAACAAGAACCTCTTTCTTAGGCTCTTCTTTTCGTCGTGATGGTGCCGTGACGGGAGGTTTTGTGAAAATGTGCATAGGAAGCAACACCTTTTCCACACGGAAGATACTGTGTTAATATTGTAAAATTAGGGTGAGATTTAATGTCTATCGGAATAGAATAAATACAGTTAATATATTAAAATTAGGGTGAGATTTAATGTCGATGACAATAGAATAAATACAAAAAAATTTCCTTTGATTCTTGAAAATTAAGAGCTCTAAAATTTTATAATATGATTAACGCAAAAAAAATAATAAAGTATAAATAATACTTCATACCTTATTGTAAAATTTGACCATTTTTTTTGTTGATTTCGGTAATCTATTTATGAAACTATCTCATCTTAGTTACTATAGCTATATCATGTGTGACCTCTAATAATATCTATTTAATATATTCAAAGAACTCTACAAGTGGTATAAAAAGGGTTAGACAAGAAGTGGTAACTCTCTTGAAATCTATTTATAATAAGATTTAAACCTTTTAGCAATTTAATTGAAATAAAATTATAATTTTAATTAAAATTTATTTATAATTATGATTACTTCGAATTAAATACCAATTGGATCCAAATAAATTCAATATCTCATGTTGATCCTTATTTATTAAATGTCTCATATTTAATCATAAATTTTATCAAATTTTACAATTTAGTCCAACTTAATTAAAATATCTTTTTTCTCATCAACTAGTTCTTCGTATGTGACTTATTAGGTTTTTAAATATGTTGGTAATGAATATAAATTATAATCCTAAATTATGTTTATGATTAGATAAATTAAACTCTTTTAATTTATTTTTAATTCTTTAATTAAATAATTCACATATCTATATCAAGATTGACATTTGACAATACATCATAATTAATTAAATATTTATGAATGTCAAAGTAGTTTTGACTAATTTTTATGTACATAATTTTTTCGTATAACTCAATCCTTTTATCATATAATGTTCTGATTAAACATGGAGCATGAAATTAATATCAACTCTATTTAAGTTCAATCATAATAGTTCTCTACCATTTGTAAATGATTTTATTAATGACATTAAAACTATTCTCAAAGTGTCATTCTACCTTGAACAAGGATTTTTCAAATTAATATTAATCACAAACTACAGAACATTCTCCCTAATCACTTTAGGGTGATAAATCATATATTAATCACTCAACTACCTCTATATTCATGTTATATCTGATAACTACCGATTTAACTACCCTTAATTAGAATATTGATAGATGCATAGTTGACCATAATTTTACCTCAAATTTGATGTGTTTTTGCTTGATATTTTATACTTTTGTTGTATATTTGGTAGTTAAATTACTCCAAGTGTATTTATAGGTTATAATTGTCTTCATGGACTTGAAAGAGAAGGATTTTGACGTAAATATGGCACAAAAAACAAAGATTTAACGCATAGAAGGGATGCAAGACCATGCAAAAGGCTGTGCAATTTTGCGATTTCTGGGCATTTTGGTTATTTAAGGTCTGATGCACGACCGTGCTTCTCCCAGAGCCCTAAATTTCGTGATAAAAAGACTTTTTGTGGGCAGATGAAAGAAGGGTCGTAGAGTAGTCATGAGGACGCAATTTCAGATGTGGAACTCGTTCTCCAAGTATGATTTTAAACCTGAGAAGTGGAAAGCACGAAAAAATCATCAAAAGATCCTTCGAAATACAAGATCAAGTCTTTATATCTCACAAACATTTGATAGGAGACAATCAGGGAGATTTAGAGTTATGAACCCATTGTTTTTATTTCGTTTTTCTTTCTTTGTATGTTTGATTTCATGTTCGATAATATATAACTAAACATTTAGTTAGTATTTAGGTTAGATGAACCTTATGTTAATACTTTGATATGATTTAATTCTTTTATTAATGCAATTGGTTTGATCAATTATTTGGCTCAAATTACCTGTTTTATTTATGTTCTAGTAATATGAATTATTAGACCATAATCTGATTTCATACGTAGCAATTGAAAAATCCTAGGTTGAATATATTCACGGTAATTGGAAGAAGTTGATTGCAACCCTAGAGATATGATGACATAAATCTTTCGAATTAAGGTCAAACTTAATAAAGGGATTCATAAAACAGTAATGCAATCCTATAAAATTTAACCTAAATAATTCAATTAGTAACCTTAGGATTAGTTGTTAGTAGACTCAAAGTCAGCTATTAACATACCATGGGAGTCTCCATGCTCCAATAAATCAATAAAACAATTGCATAATAAAAAATCAATTTGTTACGAGTTTAGGGGGATTCGAAACCAAGATAATAATTCTTGATATCGAAAATTTCCTAAGCGCTTCGTCTCTGTTCAGTTTAGTTACATATTTTATTTTAGTTGCCTTAGTTTTAGTTTCTTTTCATTAAAAACCTAAAATCAATCCTTAGGCTAGATAATAGGAGAAGGGTAATTACTAGTATTCGTCGTCTTCATAGTATCGACCCGTACTTCCTAGTATTAGCTACATTTACGTCGTACACTTGCGGTTATTACAATATTGACTGTCACAAAATAGGTCAATCAAGTTTTGGTGTTGTTGTCGGGGACGGAGATATTAGGAAAGTCTGAATGCTATTACTCTAATCATTTTTATTTTATTTTGTTTTATCTTTGTTTTTAGATTCTTTTATTTTAATTTTTCTATAAATTATCTTTGTTCTTTATAGAGGTTAGTGTTTCTATAAATATTTTGAATGGAAACCATAACACTTACTGAGCTTGTTTAGCTCAACCTTTGTTTTATGTTCTTTTTTAAAATTTTAACCTCCTAGGTGCATGCTCAAGGATTTCCTTAGCTTGGACTCCACCATTTGAGTAGCTACCTTCATCACGTGCGACTGTGTAGGCAGTTTTTCTTGTGCATTTGTTTTACATGTATTGTATAATCATGAACATGTTTTGAACATCTTTTGCGTAAAGATAGATTGTAAATGTTTTACTACGCATAGGTCATCATCTTTGTAAATACGCCTTGATCTTGGTTTTGTGAAAATATGGTTATTTATAAATGTTCTTTTCTTTAACTAAATGCATGAATGTGTTTGACCCTTTAGATTGTTTTTTAATGCACTTGAAGTACAGAAGTAGCAGTGGTGCTCAGGTTAAGTGGATAGGAGTGTTTTGAACTGCTTTTTAGGAACCTAAAATTTTTGGTTTTATTAAATAACAACTGTTATGTTGTCGAAATTTTTAATGAAGGTTACTTTTAAAAACTTCCACTGCTATTCCTTTTTTTTCTTTATATTGATTTTAAAATATTTTGAAGAAAAGGAAAAAGGCTTAACTCCAGGGGAACTTTCTAGTTAGATTGGATATCGACTGGAGGGTTTTTGTGGGGTGCTGGCAAGGTCGTTTAGTCATTAGGAAAGGGGCCTATCAAGAAATCTCCATCCAAAAAGGGAAAGTAGAGGAATTGCATAAGGGAATTGAAGAAGATGAGACAAAAGCCTTTTTTAAAGAAGAAGAAAAACACGAGAGGAGAGAGGAGGTTGAGGAAGAACTGGCGAAAGAACCAAGTAAGGAAACTGCTGATGGGGTGTTGGTAGTAACCTTAAGTATGGAGGGTTCCCACTTTCTCGAAGACAAACTGTTCAAGTTAGCTTATGATTCAGGGAGTTTCATTATCCCTCATTTTATTAACAGTTTTTTATTAAAAATGGCAATATTGCTTGAAATTATATTTATTAATTTTATAAATTATGTCCTAATGATTATCTTATAATAGGTGGCATGCTTATAGGTTACGAAAATGCTTTGTGGAGAAAAGAGAAGAAGCAAGCCGTTGATTATAGATCCAGGATAACGATAAACATACAAGTTACGTCGTGCTACCGACATTAAAGAGGCGTTGCATAGGAGGCAACCCATGAGTTAGTTTTAGTTTTATTTCAATTTTGACATTATCTTGTTTTGCTTTCATGTTAGTATAGGATTTTATTTTCTGTTATGTTATTCCTTTGTTTCTTTTTATCATTTTCTTTTATATTTTGCAAGGATATTAGTCTCATATTGAATGGATCCAAATCAAGAAATCGTCATATTCAGAAAAGTACCAACTTAACCCTCGCACTCATTATACATGTTTATATTGTGTACATTGAGGACAATGTACAACTTTGAGTGTGGGTATGGGTTTAATGAATCGTTAACTGATTTCTTTAAGCTTATTATAATCCTAATTATAAATTTTATTAGTTGATATCTTGAATTGGTTGAATTTGTTTACGAATACTATTTTTCCTTGTTGAATATTGAATTGAATTTGTGCGCAAAAGGATGATGGTTAGAATAAAATTAGTTTTCTAAGTCATATTTCCCATAATCAATGAAATATCCAAGTTGAATGAAATTGCATATTATTTACACACATATATACCCTTTTTTTGTGAGCTTTTGAGTCTAAGAGCAAATTTTCAAAAATTTTAAAGCTCTTATTATTCTTTCATGTGTGTGATACCGTGTATGGTAGGATAATTCTAGAACTTGCTTTTATTATGCATATTGATACCATATTTGTTAAATTAGAAGCATTAACATGATAAAGGCACTTAGATTCAACAACTTGTTTTAGCCTATTTCTTTAAAAATTACCATACCCAAAAATTTACCTTTAAGAATAACCAAGTTGAGTCTTAGCCATTGTCATTGATTTAACCCAAGTTATAAACTGTCATCCTATTTTCTTTGAAGACCTGTTTATGGTTTTAAACCTTAAAGGTTATTTACATTATTTATTTTTTGAGGTTTTAAATTTGTGAAAGGTCTAACATTTCTTGAATTGTGGTACTAAATGTTTGATTTGTTGAAAAAAAGAAAATAAAAAAAGAAGAAAAGAAGAAAAAAGAAAAAAAAGAGAAAGAGAAAGAGAAATAATAATAATAATGATGATGATGAGGATGATGTAAATAATGATACTGATAATGATAATAATATAGTACCATTAGTTTTGTTATGAAAGGACATGTGTGTGTTTTGTAAACAAGTCTTGCTTCGTTGAGTAAATTTCCTTCACTTAAACTGCTTTATTGTCCCAATCATACCATACTTAAGCCCCGTTACAACTTGTACAAATAATTTTGATTTTTTTTTCTAGTTTGTATGTAAGTGGTGGAGATGTGATTTTACTGCAAGCATATGGTAAGAGTTCTACTGTGCAATGATTGAGAGTTTTGGTGCTTTTCATCCTATACACTTAAGTACATTGAGTAAAATTTTGGTAAGGGTGTAAGGAAATATGCTTTTGATTTCAATGCAATTGTTAATGTGATTACTGTTAATATTGTTTTAGGAATTTAATTTAAAACAGCTTGACTCTAATTATATATCGATTTGAATGAATATGACATGATGATGTATATTATGAATGGACTGATTGAGATTAATGATGGATTGATGTTGGAAAATTTATAATTTTGATTATGGTTTGCTTGAAGACAAGCAAAAGCTTAAGTGTGGGGATATTTGATAGATGCATAATTGATCATAATTTTTACCTCATATTTGATGTGTTTTTGTTTGATATTTTTTACTTTTGTTGTATATTTAGTACTTAAATTGCTCCGAGTGTGTTTATAGGTTATCATTGCCTTCATGAACTTAAAAGACAAGAATTCGCATGTAAACACAACGCAAAACAAAGATTTGACGTATAGAAGGGATCAACGACCGTGCAAAAGATCATACACTTCACTTAGGCCATGCAGTTTTCATAGTTGTGCATCTCCTATAACCCTAAATTTTGTGATAAAAAG
The DNA here is from genome assembly GCA_027563845.1 of Erythroxylum subrotundum. Classification (NCBI taxonomy): domain Eukaryota; kingdom Viridiplantae; phylum Streptophyta; class Magnoliopsida; order Malpighiales; family Erythroxylaceae; genus Erythroxylum; species Erythroxylum subrotundum. The sequence continues at coordinate 21,500,897 of JAOQMQ010000008.1, forward strand.
ATGTTTTCAGGGGCAGATGAAAGAGGAGCCGTAGAGTAGACATAAGGAGGCGATTCCAAACGTGGAACTCGTTCTCTAGGTGCAATTTTGAGTCAGAGAAGCTGAAAACATGAAGAAATTATCAAAAGATCCATTGAAATACAAGATCAAGCCCCTACATCGTAAAAACGTTCGATAGAAGACAATCAAAGAGATTTAGAATTATGAACGCATTGTTTTCATTTCATTTTTCTTTCATTGTATGTTTGATTTTGTGTTAGATAATATGTATCTAATCATCCAGTTAGTATTTAGGTTAAATGAACCTTATGTTAATACTTTCATATGATTTGATTCTTTTATTAATGCAATTGGTTTGATCGATCGATTGTTGTGATCCAATTACTTGTTTTATTTATGTTCTAGTAATCTAGAATATTAGACCATAATCTGATTTCATACGTAGCGATTGGGAAATCCTAGATTGAATAGATCCACGGTAATTAGAAGGAGTTGATTGTAACCCTAGAGATAGGATAACATAAATCTTCCGGATTAGGGTCAAACCTAATAAAGTGATTCATAAAACAGTAATGCAATCCTATAAAATTAACCTGAGTAATTCGATTAGAAACCTTAAGATTTGTTGTTAGTAGACTTAATAGGGGAAGGGTAATTGCTAGTATTCATCGTCTTCGTGGGATTGACCCGTACTTGCTAGTACTAGCTACAGCTACACCGTGCACTTGTGGTTATTACAATATTGATTGTCACAAAATAGGTCAATCAATTATATCATAAGTAGTATCAAAACATAGCAATCCATATACGAGATACTTTAAAGATCTCAATTTTTTTAATTAATAAATAAATACAAATTTCTAAATTTAATTAAGAAAATACCTTATCTAATAAATCAAGAAACTCGTTATTCAAATAAATAAAGAAACAATTTCTAAATAAATAAAATAATATTTCTCTAAATAAATAAAATATATTTAATTTATCTCAACCAAATATTGAAATAAATAAATTTAATCAGGAAATACTTTCTTAATTACTAAAGAAAATGCTTTTCTTAATTGTAAATGACTCCAATTAATATTTCAATCTAACTGAAATATAATTAATTCTAATTTTAGAAACAACTTTATTAAAATTTAATTAGGAATCAATATAATTACTAATCTTAATCACAATACGAAAAATAATTAGTTTAATTTTAAAATTGATTTTGAGTATAAAACCCTATTAAGTTATGTTTGAGAATTGGGTTAAAATAGGATTATATTATTCCATATTTTAAATAACTTTATTAACACTTAGGATTACTTAAATCTATAAGTTGTACAACTTATCCCTTTTCTAGTTTAAGTCACACTTAAGACACACACCTAAATAACCCTTATCTTGACTTTAGATTACTTTAATCTTATAGTTAAACAAGCCTTTGAGTTAATTTACTCCTTTTGGCAAACACTCATTTCCCAAACATATGTCCAAACACCATGCTTCTTCTAGCTTTAGAAACCTTAGCCTGGCAGCCACCTTATACTTTTAGATCCAGTAAGTGACACCACTATTGCTACCACCATTTTTATGGCTAGTGACCATCAAAGACACTAGTTGGCTAACCACTGGAGACTTGTTATTCAATGGTATAACACATATCTGACAGCAAAAAAATGTCTTTTTTCTTTCGGTTCATCTTTTTACCACAATCTTACACAACTCTATCGACGACTTAGATATGTCACCTCATACGTCAAGTCACTAGTTGCACCTTTAAGCCTCACAAAACCACAAAACAACAACCATTACAAGGGGGTCCAGTCACTAATCCATCACTTGATGCCCCAAGCCGCTAGCAGAGGTCAATAAAAATTGGCTAGCCATTTGCTTCTTCTCACCATTGCAATTTCCATTGTTTGTTTTAGAAATTGATGGGAGTCTCATGTTTAATTATTGTCCTAAGTGGTTTCAAGTGGTTTCCAGAACCTAAGAAATAATTCTCAACTTGCAATAATATTTATGGTTTTGGATCATAATTGAATTTATAGAAATTCTCAATTATATGTTTCTAAATCTTATATTCTAATTTAGGTTTTGTAATCAATATAAACCTTTCCTATTTTTATTCAGATCTAATCTGATTTTAGGATTAAGACTAAGATCCACTATGATCTTAAGATTAAAGGTATATAATTTTTTGTATCTTATTGTGAAGTTTGATCATTTTCTTCCAACTTTCCTCGAACCATTTCTGAAATTGGCTCATATCAACCACTATGTCACATATATGTCTAACCTCTAACGATATCCATATAACTTGTTAAGAGAACTCTACAACTAATGTAATGAGGGTTATGCAACAAGTGTTAGTTCCCTTAGAGCCTAAGCCTATTTATAAGAAGATTTGAAACTTTTAACAATTTAATTAAAATAAAATTATGATTTCAATTAAAATTTAATTATAATTACAATTAATTCTAATTAAATAAAAATTGGACCAAAACAAAATTCAATATTTCACATTTGTCTTTATTTATTAAATATCTCATATTTAATCATAATGTTTATCAAACCTTACAATTAAGTCTAACTTGATTACCCTCTTTAACCTGTTCTTTATGTATAAACTATTAGCTTTCTAAATCTTTCTGCAATGGATATAAATTATAATTTTAACTCATGTTTAGGACTAGAAAAATTAAACTCCTTTAATTCATTTTTAATTCTCTAATTAAACAACTTATATCCAAAGATTAAGACTTGTATCTAGCTATTCATCATGACCATTCAAATATTTAGGAATGTCAAAGTAGTTTTAACTAACCTTTTCATATATAATTTTTTGTTATAATTCAATCCTTTCATTATATAATATTTCCCTTAGAGCATGAAATTAGTGTCTATTCTATTTGAGCTAATCATATCAGTTCTCCACCATTAATAAATGATTTATTAATGACATTGAATACTATTATCAAAGTGTCATTCTACCTTGGTCAAGGATTTTCAAAAACAATACTAATCGAGAACCTCAAACTATCTCCCTAATCACTTTATGGTAATGAATCCAATCACTCAACTACCTCTAGATATTTCATACTATATCTAATGACTACCATCTGAGCTACCCTTGACTAAAATAGTTCATAAGTAGTATCAAAAGATATCTATCCTTATACAATATACTTTATAGATCTCAAATCAAAGGATCACTTATATAATCGTTACAATGAAAATTTTCATAGACATACAAGTAATGTTCCAAATGGAATTCTTATACGATATCAATTTAGTGAACTTATTCTCTAACAAGCACTCACACATTTGTTTAATTATATCCATAATTTAGTTTATAAAGTCAACTACTTCCTTTATAAAGAAGAAACATAATATATGTTAATCTTTTAAAACTCTATTAATGTCCATTCTCAATAGAACATTGACTAGAAACAATTTAGGAATAATAAATTATTATAACATTTATCTCATAATTATAATCTCAACATAATTTCATTTGTAATGTATATTTATCCCAATGACTTTTTCATATACATATGAATATATATAAGATAAAGAATGCTTTTAAATAATTATATCACTAAACTATTGCTAAGCGATTGGGTATAAGGCATAAATAATTAGTTAATTGTCATTCTACATAGTACTATATATACTAGTATCTATAACTTTGGTAATAATATTCACTAAAGTTGGATAAATAGTGGCATTAATATACTAGTAGTTGATACTAGTATCCAACTTCTGTTTCCTAAAGATTGATCTTTGTCTGAAACTAGGAATGCCCTATAACTAATTGGTTAGTTGTAGATTTTGTGACATAATTAATTAAAGACACTGTTTATCTTTATGTTTTTTTGTTAATTATAAATTCTTTATAATAATTCCTTTGCAATTAAAATTATGATGAAATCATAATTTTGAGATTCAATTTGCATTTATGTATTAATTCTAAATTGTTACTTGTAGTTTCATCAAAAAGGGACATAGATGAAATGGTAAAACTAGCACTCATTATATTTTTTTCTTATAAAAAAATAATTAATCTCATAAGTTAATGTGTGAAGATATTTAAACAAACTTGTGCTTTCTTATTAAAGAATAAGTTCACTAAACTTACACAATTATGAGGATCCTAAATGGAATATTACCTATGTTTCTGTGAATTATTTATGATGGTTTTATAATTGATTAAATTAGACGACATTACCATACATAGATATGTTGAGTTAAATTATTTGGACATTCTTAATATTTGGGTGGTCATGATATATTGCTAAACGTCAATCTTGATCTATAATTAGAAATTGTTTAAATAGAAAATTATGTATAAATTAAAAAGGGTTTTTAATTTATTTAATTTTAATTATGAATTAGAATTAGAATTTATAATCATTGTCAACATATTAGGAACCTAATGAGTCACATATAAAAGAGCACTTAAAAAGAGAAATTTAAATTTAAATTTAAATTAAGTTAGACTTTAAAAAATGTAAAGTTTGAGAAACTCCAGGGATTATAATACATTTTATTTTATTTAAGCTTTAATTAAAATTAGGAAGTTTAATTTTAATAAGAGAGAAACTCTTATGCCTTTATCTATAAATAAGAGGAAGGCATAAGGGAGCTAGCATTCCTGCTTTTCCTTTCAAATGTTAAGTTCTTTTTCTCTGTTCTGTAGATATCGTTAAAGACTGGACATATGAACAATTTTTTGTTGATAGTTAGAGAAGAAAAATTTATGTAGGAATTCAAATAAATTAAATTTCAACATTTTTATTTATGATCATAATTTTCAAGTTATTTAATTAAAGATATCAAATCGAGAAATTATAAAAATTATTTTATTATGCCTATGAATGGATCATGGTTAGTTTTCCAACTGTGGTATCAGAGCCTTCTTTAATTGTTTAACTTGATTGAAGTTACTTGATTGTTGTTAATTTGATAATATTGGGTGATATTTATTGATGCACAAGTTTCATAATACATGAATTCCTTAATATTGATTAGGGCATTATTAATTATGATTTATTTTAATTTTTTAAAAATTAAATCTAAAAATAGCATGTCTCCCTTGTTTTGTGTTTTTTGAATATTCATTGGTTTGGGACGAATATTGCTATGTTTGTTTTGTTTTTGAAATGCCATCACTTGCCTTATCCCTTTGTTTTGCTTCTAGAATGGTTTTATCACTTGTTTCGAATTTAATTTAAGTTTCTAAAATTTCTATATATTATGACTTTATTCTAAATACACAAGATGCATATCCCCCCAGCTTTAGGTTTTTGTATAAAGTTTATAGCTTTAGATTGTGTGATTTTGTTAGGTCATGCATGATTGTTAGTCTAAGTATTGGACCTTCACCAGCGATGATGCTAGTCATTAGTGAAGCTAGTGGTGTTAATCGTTATTGGAAAAGGTGACAATAACCCTTAGACGAAATGTGTTGGCCCCAAAGTTCTTTATTATTGAATAAGCATGACTTCATTTTATTTTTGTGAGGTTTTAATTGATATATTTTTATGATTGGAGTTTTCATTGCTTAAATTGATGGAATTAGAAGTATTAAATGGAGAAATTAAGCTTAAGTTA
>JAOQMQ010000008.1:21598245-21610598 GCA_027563845.1 Erythroxylum subrotundum
TGCCTCTTGGACCTTTATGAGATGAAATCTTACTTAACAACATGGGCTCTATCTCTTGAAGGTCTTGGATCAAACAATTCAATGCTTGCTTCATAGCTTTGGCCCTAGCTCTTGTCATTGGGCCTCCAACATCTTGTATTGGATCTTTAGGAATATTAGACTTGAATGTTGGGCCTTTGATATGAGAATTTCGTTCATCCCCTTGCCTTGAACATTCAGACTTCAAATCTGATCCAATTTCAGCTCCTAAGCCTCCTCTTGAAAGCTCATATCCGTGCAAGTCATGTCCTAGGCTTCCTTGATGCGGATCACACCATGTATGCTTCTCTTCTTGCCTTTCACTTGCCCATGGTTCTCTATCAGAAGTTTTCTAAATCTCCCTACTAACTTATGTTGTTTGTTACGAAGAACCTGAGTCAACTGCTCATCTTTTCTTTAAGTGTAGGTTTTTGTCCTACAATTAGGACCAAATTCTACTACGTTGTAATATGTCTTCTCCAGCCTCTAGTTTACAAGATTTGATTAATTGGCTTTCTCAAAATCATAACGTGAGGAAAGGTGACCCTTTGGTGCTTAAGATTGCTATTGGTAACTTAGTATATGCCTTCTAAAAAGAAAGAAATTAGACGACTTTCAAGAGATAAGGAGCCTTTTGCAAAAGTTGATGAAAATAACAAGGATGCAAATAGTGGCTCATCAAATCTATCGAAAATTCAGTGGATCTTTGGTAATCAAGTGGTGTTTGCTTGTTAATTTTTAGGGAGTTATATTTTGATCCCAAGACATGTTTAGGGAAGCTATCTCTTAGTGGATAGTAACTTAACAACTAAAAATGTTTTGTGAAATGAATTCCCTTATATATAGGTTTTGTATGACAGATATCTTTCTATAAGTGTCCTATGCAGCTTATTATCTTAGCCATTTAGTTTATTCGTAAGCCAAGATAGCTTTTACATTGTATTCCTAAGATGTCTAATTAATTAACAACTTATGTAGTACTCATCCCTTTAATAGGTTCTTCAACGAGATTCTTTAATTTCTCACAAAAAAAAATGATTTCCATATTAAGTCACTTGTACTTCAATTAATTTGTATATTAGGAAAATTAAAGTAAAAAATTTGTCATTTAAGCTTTTTTACTCACTTTGTAAAATATTAAGACGTGTTATAGTGCTAGTAATATTAGTTATATCTCATTTCCAATTATATCTATTTAAAAATCTTGAGGATAAATTGTTGAATGGCATTAAATATAAAAGATATTCAAATTTATTTATATTTGAACTAACTATATTTATAAAATAATATATTTTAACTTGTTAAATATGTTTAATGAATATATTTTATAATTTAGCAGATTATTAGTTATCAATTAATTAATATATTTCATATAGTTCTATTATTATTCATTTACAGAGATTTTACTATATTAGTCTAATATCAATTTGGTTTTATTTTTTGAATTAACTATAGACAAAACATATTTATACGACCTCAATAATGTTACGCTAGTTAATTCGATGCCTAAGATGGCAGTAATTGGAACTTGTAAATTATATTAACCCTCTTAAATAAGTATAAAAGAAAAGGTTGCTTGCAAATACTTAATATAATAAATATTTGATTTTTAAAAACTATTTTTTTTGTTATAAAATTCTAATTTAGAAATGCATGAAATTAACTAAGAGCTTAATGTCTAGATTTAAATTATATGAAAATACTTAACATTATAAATTTTAATTATTAAGGGGTGTCCCATACACTATAACATAACTTCCACTATATTACCAATTTCAATTATAAGGCAACAATACTATAAAAATACGATTGCTTAACTATTTAGATGGATTCAATTCACAAGACTTGTGTTATTAATTTTATATTGGAAATTAGGATAACGAGAAAAGTAAATTATTCTTTAATGATAATTATTTTGGTTGACAACTATTAGCAAAATTTTAAATTGGAGAGTAATATTTTATTAAGAATAAAAGACATATCGTAACTACTTTAAGTTTTAATTTATTTAGTGCTAATAATAAATAAAATAAAATAAAAATTGATCTTCGTACAAATACAAAGTTTAAGAAAGATAGAAGTAAAAGATTAAGAAATTTACTAGGTTAAATTTGTAGGACCCAGGTTTGATAAGCTATCACATCGACCCCTTATTTTTAAAAACTATCAAACACCACCCCTATATTTTAGTTAATATATCGTTTGTTTACCGTTAAGAACCTTAATTATCCTTGCAAAAATGATGCCATTTGTAATTTTGGCAGTCTACATGGCAAGAAAGTAGTAAATAATGTTGTATAGATGGGCTTTATACAACATCATTTATCACATTCCATAAGGCGTTGTATGAGGTATAATAGAAAAGAATATAATTAATCTCCCAAATAGAACCAGACCTAGGTTAATTTTGTTTAGAAAATTTCTTTCAACTGGGAACCAATTAAGGCAAGTAATAAAGAGGCCTTGTTGTCATCAATTAAAGCAGTGGGCAAATGAAGAAAGTGTAGAAAAACTTCCCATAGCAGTGATCATTCCTTCTCAAACAAGTTCATTATTGATATATAGGTTCTCAATTTAGGTTCTGTGCATGTGTAGAAGTTTAGGAACTGAATTGTTGAAGGTGTGGAGTTAGGATGAAGGTTTTGGGTGAATAATGGAATTTACATTAGGTAAAATTGCTTATTTTTGTATTGATTTTTTATTATGTATAATATTTTTTTGAGCTATGATAATAAGTGTTTAGTGTTGGTTCAGTTGTAGAAAAGGAGATTTAGGTTCCACCATTGAGTAATGGTCTATTATGAATCCTGTAGGTGGACTTGACAAATTACAAAATAGCATGTTAAGAATAACATCTTAAATTTTGTTGGATAAGTCAGAGTTTAGTAACACACAACATCCTCTTTTAAAATATGTTATATTTATATGCTCAACAACACTGTTATGTTAAGAGTTCTTACAATTGTACTGTGTTTAGCGTCTTATTATGATTTATAGTTGAATGTGTGGAGTTAGGATGAAGGTTTTGGGTGAATAATGGAATTTACATTAGGTAAAATTTGTTATTTTTGTATTGATTTTTTTATTATTTATAAGATTTTTTTTGAGCTATGATAATAAGTGTTTAGTATTAGTTCAGTTGTAGATAAGGAGATTTAGGTTCCACCATTGAGTAATGGTCTATTATGAATCCTGTAGGTGGACTTGACAAATTACAAAATAGCATGTTAAGAATAACATCTTAAATTTTGTTGGATAAGTCAGAGTTTAGTAACACACAACATCCTCTTTTAAAATATGTTATATTTATATGCTCAACAACACTATTATGTTAAGAGTTCTTACAATTGTATTGTGTTTAGTGTCTTTTTATGATTTATAGATAATTCATTGAATTCTCCTCTGTAATTTGCTGATGCTCTTATTCTTTTTCCTATTTAGTTTTCAGTTAGAGCCTTTCATTGTTTAAATTTCTCAAAAACATCATTTTTATTTTAGAAAAAAGTTGTTTTTAACATTCCTGGAGTACTCATCACTAAATCTAACCATATACTAATCTCCACCTTTTAAAACAACTTGATTATTGATATTTAAAGAGCACCATATAGTTTAGAGCTTATCCATATGCTTTTCTATTAGTTATTTCATTTATTATATAAGGTATCATATCCATTTATCTAAAAAAGTAAGTTTAATGGTTATTCATGGTTATGTAAGTTCAGAATGGATAATATTTTGAGATCATAGACTTAAATATTTTTAGACCATGTATAGTGTCTTAAATATTATTGTAATTAATTTTTACATGTATTCTGATTGAAAGGGATGTCTAGTAGGCAAAATCCTTTTTATTTTAGATCATATTTATCGTTTTTCCATAATATTGGCATTATTGTAAACAAGCCCCATTTATGTGTTATCAACTTAGGATATTTTGTCAATTTGGCATTGTTGTCAAGTGTCCATTGAGATGTATTGAAAATTAAAGAACCATATAAAAGCCTAATCAATCAAAGTTGCAACCTTCAAGTGAGAATGTTGATCTAAGTTCAAAGCAAGTTTTTGAGCAAAAAAACAAAAAACAAGAATATCATAACTACCAATGATTAGTCTAGCTTTTGATCATAAGACATTATATACTTGTACTCTTTATTATTCTATATAATAGTTATGGCTAAATATAATGTAATGAAGAGACCATATTACCTCATAATGGCACTAAACGAGTTTTATTACTATATTCGTGTGACTATTAAAGAAACTTATGTAACATTTGTATAATTACATTAAGTCAGTACTATATTGAATTTGCTTATATTTGGTACTATAATTACTTATTTTATATTTGTTGTTGTAGGTTTTGTTTGAGGAATGGCAAGTACTTCAGACCCCAAAATTAAGTTTAAGTGCTTCTATGGTGGATGTTTCAAATTGAAACCAAAATTGGTATATAAAGGTAGAGAGAAAGATTGTGTTGATTATAAGGTAGAATTTATTGCATTGGTTGAAATTAAGTGTTATGATTATAAGATAGATTGTATTGCATTGGTTGAATTAAATTGTTTTTATTATAAGGTAGATTGTATTACATTGGTTGAATTTAATTGTTCTTATTATAAGTTAGATTGTATTACATTGGTTGATTTTAACTTAATGCTAAAAGGTTATAGATGGAGAAGCTTAGGATTTTATCTATAAATTATCATATGAGTCCTTTAAAGATGGTTTGAGGCCAGTATAGAATCAAAATGATGTAAGGAGCTTGAAATTGCAATTAAAGTGAGAAAAATGAAGACAACATAGGTGTTTATGGATGGGGAGAAGTATCCCAAATTATGAAAACTTACAAACCTTGAGGTTGATATTCCAATTAAGGTAATTGGGGATGATGATAAGGAGGTAGTTTTAGCTGAATCCATAAATGCACCAATTCTAACATGTACAGATACACTGATTCCAACAACCATAAATTTATCATCAAATTCACCCATTTTAGCAACATCTGAAGTTCAATATGATGAATCAAATGATTAAGATTACCTATTATAAAATGAAAGCCAATCAACAGATATCAATCATTCATGATATTCAAATGAAAATATTTCTATTGATATTTATGGATATGCTATAGAAGAAGAGTTGCCTAATATAATCAAGTGTTGTGTCAGTGTTAAAATATTGAAGACATTCTAAAACTCTCATTTATGTAAGAGATCATTTGATAGTACAAAAGTTGATTACTAGTGGATTACTTGTAGGTATTTAACATACTTTAGAGACTATATGTGGGTTCAAGGGGGTTGTTTTAAGAGATTACCAGCAAGAGATTATAAACATCAAATTGTATAAAGCTAAGATGTATGCCTTGTATTTGTTGGGTGGAGATGAAAGGGCACAACATGAAAAGTTGAGAGGGTACTTCTTGGCAGTGATGGAATGCAATAGGGGCAATTAGCTATACATCAGATCTCTTAAAGGTATGTTTAACTTATGCTACATATGTGTTGAACAAGTAAAATCTAGGTTTGATAATGCTTGTATATCAATAATATACATGTATGGCTATCATTTAAAGATAAGTTATGGTGGGAAACTATTAACAGCCATTGGAAGGGATCTAAACGATAATATATTTCTATTAGCTTGGGTTGTTGCAAGATATGAGAACAAGGAGACTTTGAAATGGTTATTGGGAATCCTACTTAATGATATTAGCAATGATCGATTATGAGTGGTCTAGGTGATAAACAGAAGGTAACATAATGAAATATTCTTAGTGTAAACTTCATATTTCCCCTAATTTCTTATTGATCATATCTTTATCATGTGATGCAAGGTCTATAAGAACTATTTGAGCATAAGTACGCACATTTTGACCATCACTATTCCTTTAGGCATTTGTGGGCCAATTCACAAAGCAAATACAAATTGCCAGCCATCTACAAGGACCATATGTAGAGTATTATGTTATATTGTATACAATAAGGTTATAAGTGACAAATAAGTAAGACAGAGAGCATGAACAAGGATGCATATAATTGGTTAGAAATAATTTTTGAGAAGAGATGGTGTACACATGCATTTGACAAACAATGTAAAAGTGATTTGTTGTCAAATAACACAATATAGTGTTTTAATGAATATTTGATAAATGTACAAGATAAACCGATATTGACTTGCTTAGAAGTGATGTGAACAGCTACGATGAAAATATTTCTTAAAAAAGCAAGGAATGACTAAAAACAATGGCTAGCTATGTCTTAACATAGTTTCAAAGTTACAGAAAAATAAAAAGGAGCCTATAACTTATTTGACTCATTTTGCCAGTATTAACATCAATTGTATTAACACTTATTTATATAAATGTCACTAATAAATTAACTCATTTATAAAAGGTGATGAAAAATTTAAAATTGAGCATTATATGCATGACCACCATGTTGTCAACCTTTGAACAAAGAAATGCATATGTTGGGACCTCGTTACAATCGTGCCTTGTCACTGATTAGTTTGGAAAGAGGAGATCCTAAGGATTATATGCACCAATTCACCAATGAGGCATATATAAGGTATTATCAGAATAACATAAATTCAGTACTAGGTGAATAGTTATGGTTAATACTTGGAGAAGAACATGGACAAACTTTCAATCCTCCCTTATAGAAGAAAAGAGTTAGAATGCTAAAGAAGAAGAGAATAATGGAAGTTGGTATAGGCAAGAAGGGCAAGACTATTTCAATAAGGACTAATGTAACTTGCAAGAAATGTAAAAAAGTTGGACATAATTCCAAAACCTAGGTCAGTTTCTATGAGCAAAATGATAATAAGCTTATTTATTTCATATTGAATAAAGAATGTTTATGATAATAAAAATTGACATTATTTATCCAATGCAGGGTCAAGTGCAGATTCCTTCTCAAGAAAGCATTATAGTAGATGATTCACAAAGAAAGGGATAGGACGTGTCCAAGAGATTGAAGTAAAGAGGAAGGCAACCAAAGTTGGAATATCTTACATATCAAAAAGGTTAAGAGAAAAAGAAGAGGCTGGATTAATGAAAAGAACTAAGAGTAAAGGACATGTATAGCTTATGGTCCTTTGTATTTTTAAAACTTATGAAGACTTTTTAGTTTTGTGTAATTATGAACAACTTACTTTTATTCATGGATAGTTCATATGGTCCTATATATAGACTAATTTTTATTTCTTTTGATGTATACAATTGCAACACCATGTCCAAGGCACCATTTAGAGGGAGTCATTTTGTTGATCTTTTAAATTTATTGTCTACCTTTTGAATTTATAGATTGAATCATATGTATGTAATTACAATACTAAGTGCAGAGAATTATTTTGTTGATCTTTGAATTTATTGTCTACTTTTGCATTTATAGATTGAATCATATGTATGTAATTACAACACCACATATAGTGAATCTTTTTGTTGATCTTTTATGTTTGCACACATATGCATGAAATAAAATCACAACTCATTTTCATTAATTTCATACATAATGTCATATAAATTTTCACAATTTAAATAGGATTAAATATAGGTAAAATATTATCTCTATTGCTTGTACATACAAACATTAATTGTTGCATTAGACATAATCTAAGGAAATATCATCAAACCTTATAGTCAACTAAGTTTACTATCTCTCTATGTAATTTTAACATATCTCTTTTGTTCATTACATGTCAGGTTATTCCCTCTTAAGGCATTTATGACATCTAAATTTTGTGAAATAAATTTCTCATCAAACCACTCAAAGAAATTGCAACATTCATTTCCCTATAATAAACATCATAAATAGTCATATATTTGTTACAATCCTTATAACAAACAAGATATTATGCATAGAATTTACCCTAATTTTTTATACATCCAAAAAATATCCTTTTGGAGTTCCTTGATGTCTAATATGAATGGACACATTGTTGCACACTAGTTATTGTTGATGTTGATGATTCTATATATCAAATATGGAACAAATTTAGCTTTTTCTCAGTTATAAGAAACAAGTCTAATTAAATTTTAGGCAAGATTCCAGCAATGATCATAAATTTTGTTTCAGAATAACTTTTTGTTACAAATTCATATAAATTCTTGAAATGCTAACTAAAAGTTTTAAAAGATGCTTTATTTGACCTCTCTTAAATTTCTTCAACAAATCATTCAAAAACTGTAGGAAGTAAAGCTTTTTAAATTCCCTCATTCAAAAGTATCTATATTTTAAAGATTTTCCTAACATTCAAAGACAAAGTAAGTTATAATGGAGTACATAGTGAAAAAATGTAAAAAGGCCTCCTATCCCAATTAATTGTCATATAAATTATGTTATAGGAAGCTTATACGGAGAAAGAGTCTATTCTGAATTTAACACATCAATAAGAAGATATATGAAAAAAAAAACTATAGTCAGAATGGCAATACTTTGTTAGATGTTAATAAGAGACTTCATCTGGGGTTAGATGTTGAAAAGAGAAATTGGCAATACTTGGTGGATTACTTATGAGTGAATTTAGAAATTCTATCATGTCAATAATGAAACTTGTGTATGAATATTCACCAAATAGTAGTATTAAAATTCAAATATTTACAACTGCATTGCAACTTGAGCATGATGGATAACAAAAGGTGGTGTTGAATTTTCATAATAGAGACAAAAGAACAAAAGATCTAAATTGAGGGTTGATTGTTCTGAGTGTGATGAAGCGGTTGAATCTTCTAAGTATTAGAAACAACCTATACAACAACATGCATTTTTTATTAGTGTGTGTACATTTCTACACCTTGTTTAAATACATATACTAATTATCAATTAAGCAATAAAAAGTTGTAATAAAATTCCAATATGATAGTTTGTCAAACTCTAAGGGGTCCTATAAATTTAACCCAATTTAATAAGAGCATTTACATTTATAAATGCTTTAAAGTATTATAAATAAATCATTATCAAATACTAAATAAATATGTTTATATTAAATAGAAAAAATTTTAAAGAAAAAATTTCTTGAAATTGATGCAAACAGTGTTTATATATACTAGTGACATGAATTTAACTTCGAATTTTATATCATTAAAGAATAAGATTTTCATACATAAGTTAATGTTCCAAATATAAGTTAACTTCATTTTTTAAATTTGACTATTTTTATATTATAAATATTCTTATAAGGTTTATTTTCTTTTGTGTGTGTGAGTGTGTGTGTGTGTATATATATATATTTAAAATCTAAATAAATTAAAATTAAAAGCAACTATTTAACATTTTTACCATATGAAAAAAAAAGATGAGAGTTTTATTGGTTTAAACAGACCTAACTATTTTATTGGTTTAAATACTTTTCATCTATATGGTTGTAGTTATTTATGTTGGATGAGTTCTTATCATTTATTAGGTGCAGGTGGTTCCTTAAGGTACACTTTATTAATTCACCTTTTTAGGTCCATATATTCACTTCAAGTTTGATATCTTTTCCCTTTTTATTTGGTTAATATGTTGGATTTTGAAGCATTAACATATATAATAAAAAAATTAATTTATTTTTTACTTATTCTTTTAGGAACTAAAAATAACTAAGCTTAAGGTTATTATATACAAGCCAATTTAACAATATCTAGATTTAAGATATATAGATGAGGAATCTAGTTTTTTTAAAAAATATTTTTAATGCTTACTTCATAAGTTTGAGGCTGATTTGTGAGATGGCAGGTGGATTAGGGTATAAGAATATAGCTAGAGTATATTATAGTGAACTAGGAGAAAAAATGAGTGATACTTTAAGAGTTGTTGAATCTAATGCAAGTTGTATAAGGTTAATCAACTTACTAAAGGAGTGTGAATGATTAATGTGTATATATAAAATAAGACTAGCATCTATATTTTAGTACATAAACTTAATATTTGGATGGGCATACCTAATAAATTACAGTTTATCATGCGATTACTTTTAGTAATTTAAAGAAAATGAGCTTGTAGATAAATTTGATGATATGGAAGAACTAAATTGAAATATTGGAAGTGGATTTGATCATTCTATAGCAATTGGGGAACAAATGAAATAACAAGGGAAGATCTAATTATTATTTCTAATGAAATAAATGCAAATGAATATGAAGCTAATAACAAGATGGAAGGTGAATCTTCAAATAACCATTTGTACCCTTATAAAATTAATGTTAAAGATGATGAAATAGCTAAAAATGATGATGCCTTAGTTAGTAAAGGGGCAGAAGTTGCTAAAGATGATGTTGACATGACTAGTGAATGGTTAAAAGTTGTTGATGATGATGATATTAATGGTGAAGGAGTATAAAGCCATTAAAGAAGATGATGAGTTATATGTTAATGTAGCTGAAGGACATCAACCTATATAGATAAATCCATTTGACTGTGACATTTTTCTAAACATGAATGAGCATAATAGTAAGAATCAATTTGATGCAACTTTGAGAAGATCTAGAACAATAAGACATAAGCCAACTAATGCTCCTTCAAACTTGATGTTAGGAATACTTTTTGATAGTGGAAAGGAATTTAAACAAGTAGTGATACATTATATAGTAGCTACTAGTTTATTATTAGGTTAAAATATAAACTTAAAGAGTGAGAATTAGGTGCACTGAAGATTGTCAATAGAAACTATATACTTCCTATAATAACAATGAAAGATGTTTTAATGTTAAGAATTACATGTTATAGCATTCGTACTTCATAACTAATAAGCCTATGATGGTTTTATCTTTATACCTGGCTAAGAAATTTAAGTTTAAGATATTTGAGAGGCTAAACATTAAAAAAAATAAAAAAGGTTTAGGAATGTAGGGATTAATGTAATTTATTAGTAAACTTTTTCATGTGTTATACAACTAAATAAAAAAGTATTCAAGGAGAACTCTAAGAGATATGTGAATGAGCATCACAATTTAAATAGTTACATCAATAAGTTGAAGGTGAGTAGTCCTAGCTCAACCGTTGACATTTAACTTATTAGGAATACAGAGACATATGTTTTAAAATTCAAGAGACTATGCATATGTTTTTATGCAGTTAAAAGAAGGTGGAAGAATTTGATGCACATATTTTTATATGGATAGATTCTTTCTCAAATCTAAACATCAAGGAAAACCATTAAGAATAATTAAAAGAGATGGTGATCAATAAATATATCTCATTGCTTGGGATATTGTTGATATTGAGAATACCCTGGTCTTGGTTTATTAAACATTTAATAACTGATTTGTAATTGGGAGGTAGAGAAACAATGTAATTGGGAGATAGAGAAAGAATTATATATACATACATATATATATGTATATATAATTCTTTCCCTATCTCCCAATTACAAATATGTATCTATATATATATATAAGGTGATTTTTCATCTGTTATATCATAATCATAATTATTCTATTTAAGGTTTAATAACTGATTTGTAATTGGGAGATAGAGAAGGAAAAACCATAATATATATAGGCGATTTTCCATCTATTTTATCATAATCATAATTATTTTTTCCTTTAAATATGGTTCCAATTGCATAGATTTTTATTTTTTAATTAGAAGGGGTAAATAAACCATTAAATCCATATTATCACATGCCTTCCATAAAATGCATTACAAAAATGTATATAGTAATTGACATTCTAATTATAGTAATATATATTTGAGGAAGCTTTTCTAAAAGTATGTTTAGTCCACCTTAATTGAAGGGTTCAATAAGGAGATGAAAAGGTGTTGTGACTAATTTTTATTGATTTTATAAACCTTTATATTTTGATTTTTGGTTACAAATTCTTGTGTTTTAATCCAAAGTGAATGAAATGAGGAAATGTGCTACCTGACAATGTTACTCACTGTCGTGACATATTCTATCACGCCTGTGTGCATTCTCTTACATTGAATTTAATGTCTTGTATGTCCCACATGTAGATGACGACGGATTAAAACAAAACCTAAACCTAGATCTTATCTATAAAGAAAATGTTTATAGAAGGAAAGGGAGGCTGAAAAGAGGGTTGGAGGCTGAAGGTGGAGAAAAAGAAGAGAAAAATAACAAAGAGCAGTAGATTGGTGAGAAAGAAGAGAAAAAAACAGAGAGGTGGCGAGAATGAAGCAGAGGTAGAGCACAGGAGCTAAAGTTGAAGCCCAGTCAGTGTGAGTAACCATTCTTCTGGGTGAGAATAGAGCATAGGTAGAAGGAAAAAGTCGATGCTAGAGAGCTTGAGCTTGGCAGGAGATTCACCGCCAACTGTGTTGGACCCCGATTTGGAGCCCAACGGACTGACTCATAATGTTGGACCCCGACTTGGAGCCCAACTGACTTAC
>JAOQMQ010000008.1:21610698-21622045 GCA_027563845.1 Erythroxylum subrotundum
GTTCCCCACTCCAACCGATGTGGGATCTCACAACTTAAGTTGATCAATGAATGATTGTAGGAACCTATCATTAGAACCAGTGATAATGATATCATCAACATAAACAAGAAGAATTAATCATATGCCATGATGACGGTGGACGAACATTGAGCTATCCAATTTAAGAGTGGAGAATCCCATCGTGATTAGCAACTGGCTAAACTTTTGAAACCATGTCGTGGAGCCTGTTTCAAACCATAAATAGCCTTCTTGAGTTTACACACATGATTGGAAAAATGTGAGTGACGAAATCCTAGGAGCTATATCATATATACATCTTCTGTTAATTCCCCATTTAGAAATGGGCTTTTGACATCTAATTGTTTAATAGGTCAGTTTTTAGTAAAGGCATATGTGAGATGAAATTGAATAGTGGTGGGACGCATAACCGAACTGAAAGTACTTAAAAAGGTCAACTCCTTCACATTGAATATATCCTTTTGCAACCAAATGTGCCTTATATTGATCTATGCTGCCATCCGCTTTGTGCTTCAGTTGAAAGATCCATTTACAACCTACAATGTTCATATCTGGTTTTCATGGCACCAAGGTTTATGTGGAGCTGGCGATCAAGCATTGAATTCTTCTACCATCGCTGTTTTCCAGTGCAGGTCAGTGAGTGTGTCCTGAATAGTGGTAGGTTTAGTCAAACCAATGTTGGATGAAGGTGATAAATGGTAAGTAGAGACGTCACTGTGTGGGTTATGTGGGTAGAGAGAAGTGGTAATGACCAAAATGGTATCATATAGAGAAGAATGGGACTTTTTTAATGAAACAACATCACAAAGAGTGATTGGGTGTTAGTTGTGCCTAAGTTTTAATAAATAACCCTTGATAATCCACAAGTGCGCAGTTCGTTAGTGCAGTACCTAAGGTGTCGATCCCACGAGGAGAAATAATCTAATCCTAAAATCTAAGGTCAGAATCAGATACAAAAAATTCAAGATGCAACTAACTAAAATAAAAATTCAATTCAATCAATCAAATGAAACTAAGAATCAATTATGGAAATATTAATTACTAAGCAATTGCAACACACCCAATAATCAACATAAGGAAATTACCAATTGAGAGAAATGGAAGTTTACCTATCCTTAATGCTAACCTAATTTATTATGAATTAATGGATTGTTGGTTCTATATGATCCTAGGGTTGATTGCTCTCTCTCGAGTTATAACCATTAAGCCTAAATCATAAACCCTAATCAGATTATGGAGGTTGGAATCTCTCAATTTACAACCTACCTAAGATCCTAATTAGTTCTGAAGCTTTCTAACAAAATATCAGAAACCTGTGCAAGATCTCTCTTCACACAATTTACTGATTTGATTTAATTCTAATTTATATTAAATCACCTAACTCTCTTTAGTTCAATTTAATCGTTTTTCTTTCGATTCAGCCTCTTAGTTTATTAACGAATTATACAATCACATAATTAAATCACAACAAACCCAATGAACATATAAACAATCAGATTTCATTAATTCAAGAATAAAACTCCTAAGGTGAGTTTAGAACATCCTCGATATTTTAGATTCTATCATCGACTACAAATTCTGTACAATGATAAAACTAAAAATAAACAGGAAAAACAATCAAAATGGAGGATGGGAGGCAGCAACGTCGGGAAACCTCTTGATCTGGGAAGTATGCTTAATTAACTTCTTCTCCTCTTCTCTCTCTCTGTGCCTCCTTCTCTTCCTCAATCTCTCGTTGAATTCTTTCTAGAGTTTCTCAAGGTGGCTAATGCAAAAGCTCCATTTATGCCTCTTTTCTTATCCTTTAAATATCCTTTTGTGTTTTGAGCAGCCCTAGGATTTTTTCGGTGTTCAAAAGATCCAAAAAATCTCTCAAAACTTGACATTTTTTAATGTTTGCACGTTTGCCTATAGGCCACGATCATGGGCCATTTCTTGGGCTTCTGTCATGATCATAGCATACAGGCCATGACCGTGGGCCATTCCTTACGCTTCTGTCACAATCGCGGCCTGACATGCCAAGATCACGAGTTGTTATTTTGGCCCGAATGTCTCCGAAACTTCTTCATTCTCTGAAGTTGACCCTGAAACAATAGCAAACACATCAAGGTACCTCAAAAAATGCGACCAGAGGCAAGGCTGAGACAGCGGTACCATTTTTAATGTAAGTTGTAACCTAAGAAGACATAGGGGGTAGACCTTTGTTCTAATTTATGTCATGTCTGTAACAGAGGAAAACATAGGCAACCGAATACTTTTAAGTAAGAATAATCAAGTTATCGTTGAAATAAAACAGAGAAGGGAGAGTGATTTTGTAAGACAGGTGTTGGTAGCAATTGATGGTGTAGATGGCAGTTTGAAAGGCTTCGACCCACAAAGACAATGGAGCACCTAAATGGTGAACTGTGATTCTACCCATTTCAAAGATATGGTGGTGTTTGCATTTAACAACACCATTTTGCTATAGCATATGGGGGCACGAAGATTAAAAGAAAATGCCACAGGAAGCAAGATACTATTGAAAATGGTGACTAACAAATTCCCCACCATTATCTGAGCAAACTAAACTTAATAGTGGTATAGTATAAGCGCTCGACATATTGCTTAAAAGTAGCAAAGCATTGTAGTGAATCAAACTTATGTCTCATCAGATAAAGCCAGTGAAACGAGAGTAATCATCTACAAACAAAATATAATATTTATAGCCAGTGACAAAAGAAAGTGGTGATGTCCATGCATCACATTGAATTAATGCCAGAAAATTCGTACTAAAAGTGATTCGATCAAAAAATGGTAAATGACAGGCCTTAGACTTGAGACAAGTGGAACAGTGGGAGCATCGGTTCCGTTTATTAAGTGAGAAATCAAACTGAGGAAGTAAGACTTGAAGAACATTGGCATATGGATGACCCAGACGAGTATTCCAAATGTCAGATGATGAAGACTGTAAGGTATGATGTCCACTTGAGCTTGGTGAGGATGGAAACCAGGGGTAGAGTGGGTTGTCACTGGGGCAACAAAGAAGCTCCTTCCCTGTCTTTGCACACTAGATAACAAAACCCCAGGCATAAAATTCAAAGAAACAATCACTGTCATATGCAAATTGTCTAATGGATATTAAATTCTTGTCTAAACGAGGAACATGCAGAGTGCAAGGTAAGTGGAAAGTAAGATTAGAGTAGTGAAGTTGTCTATCACCAATGGATTTGACAGAAAGAATTGAACCATCACCCCCTGCTATACATTCAGACCTGTAGTAAAAAGAGAAAGATGAGTCCATACTAGAGTCATTGACCATATGAGTTGTTGCCCCTGTGTCCATGTAGTGAGAGGGATCAAATTAAAGAATCAAAGTCTGATAAGCCTGCAGACGAAACAAATAGGACCATAAGAGGTAGTTGGTCATATCAAGCCTTTTAGGAACACAATCAATGATATTGACATTAAAGGCAAATGAGTAAGAGATAAGAGTGGTGGTAGAAGAAGTTGGAGTTGAGAGGGTCATTGTAAAGAAGTGGAATGTCAAGGGAAGAGAGAAAGAATAGTAAAGAACAGAAAAAAAAAAGATAAGGAGGATCAAAGAATCTACTTTGATGCCATGAGAGTTAGTGAATGTGCCTCCTTACCCTTGTTGTGGGCAGAGGTTGTACATATATATATAATTCTGTTATAGTTATGTTACAACAATAATGAGAAATTTGTTACAATGATGATAACGACAGCTAATGATACATGTATTTGTAACTCTTGTCACATCACAACTACTTATTAATATTGTCGCATATGTAATAAATAGATCTTCCTCTAAATTAGTCTAAATAGAATTTGTAGACTGTACAGTTACTTTCTATAGATATTTTACTAAGTTAAGCAAATTCATTTTTATGTTGGAATTAAATGAGACACCATTGATATCGACCCATCTGAGATCGCCAAATATTCGGGAGTTTCTCTATTCAATCATTTTCCTTCTTCTTGTTGCTGGATGGTTAGAACTTCATCTGGGTTCGAATCCTATTGAGAGGTCCACTAGAGATCAGAAATTGTTGAAGAAAGATCAAGATGTTTCTTTTGTCCCTTCCAGGCAATCTAGCATGCCTAGATTGGTAAATGATCCAATAACCACCCTTCCCTTAGGAGGAGTTCAAGTAAAACAAACAGTTTGGTGACCCATAAAAAAAGGAGGTATTTTCGTCGATTTTGTAACGCCTTGGCGGATGATTGATAAATTAAAAACTTTCAATTGGTTTTTTTATCCTCTTATATAAATATGTTGCCTTATACATTAACAAGATATAAATTTTTATGAATGATAACTCTTGGTCATAATCATGACATGAATTTATTGATCTCAATAACACACGAAAGAGCCAAAGCTATATAAATCGTAATTGAACCTTATCCTTTTTACTCTATTATTCTATATATGGTAGATTGTATCTAAAAAGAGCTACATTCGTTGTTTCTACCAAAAGGAAATTTCCCCTGCTGTCTCTTTAATTCAATCCCGTTACTTTCCTACCATGGTCATGTTAGTTACGAGCACCTTACCTACTCTCTAAACCATAATGAGGAAATAACTTAAATTGGCTATCAAGGAACTACCAAATAATGTCCAATTAGACATTTCCTCCTCAATTAAGTTCTTTGGAAGACTTCAACATATATAGATATCTATACAAAAATAGGAAGTTGTAGGAAGTTAAATAGCCAAACAATTGGTGATAGTCCTTTGTGGAGAGGCAAGCATCACATTTCCTTTCAATCTAATAATTTCTAGAACTACTGAGTTTGTTAAAACACCTTTGGTTAACAACGGAATTCAAGTTCTCAAGGTTCCTTTTTCTTTCTCACGTCTGCTAATATAACTTCAAGTTGTTTCTTTACAGGGAGTTCAGCCACCTAACAATGCGGAGCATGAACCAGATCGACAAAGAGCTTCCATATCCTGCGATCAACTTCACCGCAGATGCAACTCCTGCTCAAGATGAGGGCCACGAACCACTGGGCCACAACAGTGAGTGCCCCAAGAAGCTTAAAAGGTGATAAATATACATGTAGTAATCCTGAATATCAGTCGCAAACATGTCCATGACCTAGACAATTTAAGTGTTCTACTGCTTACCACTTCTTGTCTCTTGGTATTGTTATTTATGTCCTGAAGCCTATAAAAGGCAGCACAAAAATAGGATTCTAGCAAGAAATGTTTACCCCTTTTTGTTCCAACAATTTTCAAAAGGAACATACAAGGCCAATTATAGATTGGTTTGTGGATTTATTGCATGAAAATTCTTAATTTACTTTGGTATTACATTATTTACAAAAGGCAATTTTTTTTCTTCATACAGGAATTCGAAACCTAATTGAAATATTTAGTCTATAAAATTTGCTAACCAAATCTACCTCTATTGAAAATGAAAGCACCTCCATATTAAGATTAAAGAGGCCTTAGTGTTATAATGAATTGAGATTAGAAATCACTTCTTATTTACTTTTTTATTTGAGTATGGCTATAACTAAGTGATTTTAGGTTTTATTTGGAAGGATTATAATTAAAATGTTCTAAATAAAAGTACATAAGAATAAAAGTAGTAAAGTGTAAAAGTTGAGAACAAAATAAATGTTTGTAGTAAAAAACAAGTATTTTTGAGACGACTTTGATTTAAAATATATTATAAAAATAATTTTAAATAATTATGAGAGATATAATTTCAACCATATCTAGTTCGTTTGAACAATTAAATATCTACCACTTTAAAGTTGAAGAAAATTTAATTGTTTGAGGAAGAATAAAGATCATATGTTATTTCTTATTTATCTCTATAATTAGGATTATAATAATTAAGTGAATTTAAGTTTTGTTTGTATTTTTTGTTGAAATTATATATATTGTAATTAAAAGGTGTTGTAACCAAAAAAAATACTTATGATTTTAGTAAAAGCACCTTTTGTCAGATGATTTGAAACAAATCTTGTATAAAATATTTTTTTAAAGATTGTTTAATCATAGTTTTAAAACATAACTAAACATCTAGAATTTCCTTATACTACTTCCTTCATGAAACATATTTTGGTTATTTCTGTTTGCAGAATTTTGGCCAATAGAGAATACTCTCAGAGATATCGAACCAAGCAACTACAGTACATTACTAGCCTTGAATCAAAACTGAAATCCCTCCAAGTAAGCTAAACTAGATTTGTATATATAATTAAATATATACAAGAGGACACCGGACGTGTATATTTCCATTTCACTAGTCAGTAGGTTATACTTTCTACCACAAACTGTAAAGCAGAACCCTATGTTGAAATGATCAGCACGACGTGTTTCTTGATTATTATGCTGATTACTACTTTTACAGGGCAAGGTCTCAATCATCATTTCCAGGATCAATCATGTTTGTCAACAGAACTCGGTATTAAGAGCTGAAATCCTTTCAGTAAAGCCGAAACTTTTTGCCACCTGTAACGAACTCGTACTCAAACAAGGTTCTCTCCCTCTCTTAACTTTTTCTCTGAGAGGACGAATATAATAAAGTTTTTATGTACCATGCAGTTGAGTTTGAGGAACTGAAGAAGGAAAGGGAAATAATGAAGCAGTATTTTATGACTCTAAAACAACGGGTGCAAGGGTTCGAAAGAGAACCAACAGACAAGAACAATGAATTTCAGAATTTAGACATGAATCACTATGCTAGTGACTCCATACTCAATATCTTCAATGAAACAGTTGTTCGGGAACCTCAAACTCGGATGAATCGTCAGAACCCTAATCACTTTGGAGATGAAGAGACGAAGAACTTATTGAACTCTCTCACAAGGGACGAGCAGTCTTCAATTTATTTCTGATTTTTTTCTTTTACTGTTCCGGTTCGTGGAATAATCCTATTCTCTATTGTCTTTTGCTTTCATGTTTGTTCTTCTTTCAAACCAAAATCTGATGATCTATCCAACTGGACCTGGAGTAATGACTCAGAAGCTTAGCCATCCTTCATTTTCAATGTTATTCAGTCTTCATTGCTAGCTGATTATATTCTGCATATCATGCATAATTCATACCAGCGAAAATTCAAAGAACATAGTAAGCTTTAATTTTGTTTTTCGTTGTGAAAGTAAACAATTTCATTAACTCCACCCATAAAAGAAAATTTGACAAAGTTACACATATACTAACTAACAAAAACTTGCTAGCTATCTTAACACTCTAAAAAGAAAATTAATAAGAAACTATTTGGGAATTAGTGGCAAGACCAGTGCACTTCCATTAAAATTGATAAACTATATAATGATTCAATCAAAAACATTATAAAGTATTAGGTAACCTCCTATTTCTTTTGAACCGTGAGCTCTAGGTGATATGATCTTAATGAGTATTAGTTCCTCTAGTAAGCATTCCATTGATATGGTACGGTTTTGAAATATCCTATACTTGTGTTCCATCCATATACTGTAAACTAGATAGCTTCGGGAAATTTTAAAGACCAACTTGTCTCTTGAGCTATTAGTTAAGCTTTTGTCGTACCACTCTACCATTTTTTAGTTTCCTTGAGGGGGATTGAGAAAGTATAATTGAAGTATAAAGGTTCATAGATTTTTTGTATATCGATATTCAAAGAATAGGTGATTTAGATTTTCGTCCTTATGAATGCATAAGACATATTATGATGGAATATTGAGGAATCTTGACAACTGATCTACTTTTTTAGTTTCTCTTTGAGTGTTAATCATAAAATGAAAGTAGCTCTGTTTGAACCATTATAATTTGAACTAAGGGACCATAGGAGCTTGAGCTTTTAGTAGTTTTTTGCGAGAGGCATTATTGTAAATGCCTGATTTTTTTGATTCTGATGAATGATATCCTCTTTATTAGATATTAGCCTTATTCTTAAGATGTGGTTGCGAAATAGTGAGCTTGGCAGTGACTCTAAGTGGATGTGTTATTTAGTTACATATTTGTATTTTGAGTGTTTTATGAGTTAGAGCATGCAATTGAGCTTAAATTTTATGTATTTGAGGTGCCGTGATGTGTTTTTCAGTGTTTCAGATCAAATATCAAAAAACAGAGAGAATTTGGAGGAAGCTCGGAGTAAGGACCAACGCCACGATCGTGACAAAAGCTCGGTGGGTCTGCCACGATCATGACAGAGATCAAAATTAAGTGTCACGATTATGGCCTATGCAACAATAGACGTGGACCGGCTTCTAAAATGCGACTTTTCAATGGATATTTTGGATTTTTGGGCCTAAGTAAACCCTAATGTTTGCCCTAATAGAAAAGATATATAAAGAAAGGAAAGAAGACCTAAAGGAGAGTTCCATTTTCAACCACTTTGAGAAAGATCCAAGAGAGAACAAGAAGAAGAGAGAAGGAGGTCATGAGATAAGGAGAAGAAGGGCTGCAGTGCTACTATCTTCCTGATCTATTTCGACCCTTCCAAATGACATTTCAATTCATCTTTATTATTCTTTCTTTTGAATGTATGAGATGGATTTGATAGTGATGGATTTGGGTTTGATGATGATGTTCTAAACTCCTTTATGGAGTTGTTCTTGAATCAATGTTAATGTGATTTCTTTTGATGTTAATACATTAGGTATTGTGATTATTTGTTGTATTTCCTTGCTTCGGTAAAAAATCTTAAGAGTGAACGGATAGAAAAACAATTAGATTGGGTAATGAGAATTAAACAATCTAATAGATCACGCAAATAATCAAATCGGTAATTTATATGAAGAGAGATCTTGTGTGAGGACCCGATAGACTATTAGAAAGCTTAAGATCTAATTGGATGTATGGGTTTTTTGTTAAGAGAGATTGCAAATTTCATAATACTGTTACGGGTTATGATTTAGGGTTTAATGATTATAACTCGAGAGAGAGTAATCCACTCTTTGAAAGACTAGGACCGATATCGTATTAACTCAAAAGTAATCACGTTAGCATTTGATGATCAGATAAATCCCCCTTCTCATAATTAGCTAATATTCCTTGTGTGATTTTTGATTGTTTATTGATGGTGCTCAATTTTGATTCCTTGTGTGTTAATTTTACAATTTAATTTTCAATCAATCCATATTCAAGAATTTACTTGTCTGTTTAGTTTTTACTTTCTTGCTAATTATCCCTTTAAGCCTTAGATAACTTAGAAGTAGATTAGTTCACCAACCCCTCGTGGGATCGACAGCTCATATACTGTATTCACAACCTATGCACCTGAGGTATATTGAGGGTTTTATAAGATTAGAATTTGCTTAACAAGTTTTTGATGCCATTGTTGGGGAGTTAGTAGGATTAGTTTAATTCTTTTATTCTAAGGAGTTTTCGCCACCCTTATGTCCATGCAATTACATGAACATAAGAGTTGCTAGTAGTTCGAGTCAGATAGCCAAAAATTTAGAATTTGACATCACCCGGTTAGAGCAAGCAATCTGAAGAGCTAGATGTGAAGAAAAAGAGAATATCGAAGCAACCATGGTTGAGAAATGTCACCAAGAGTTTCAGCAAGGAGGAAACCAAGGGAGCCATCCGCGAACACTTATAGATTTCATGAGACCGATATTTAATACGACCAATCAAGGTGTCGCTAGACCACCTGTTCAAGCAACTTCATTTGAAATAAAGCCAGTTTTACTAAACCTATTGCAAACAAATGCGCAATTCTACCGACTGACCAACCAGGATCCTAACGACGCACATAGTAAATTTCTTAGAAATATGGGATACCTTCTGATATCCTACGGAAAAGCCATTAGGACGAGGCTCTTCCCTTTCACGCTAAGGGATAGAGCAAAGGCATGGTATCATTCACTCTGTCCCACAAATGTCACAACTTGGGAGCAATTGGTACGTGCATTCTTAGACAAGTACTTCCTCCTCACGAAGACTACCAAATTTATCAAGGAAATCACTATAACCTACCTAAGGAGTTCCTGTTGCAAACTTTTTATAATGGATTGAATCCACCTACCTGAGGCACTATTGATGCAACATCAGGAGGATTGATGATGAGGAAGACAGTGGATGAAGTGGAAGATTTGTTAGAAGAAATAACTACTAATAGTTGTCTTTCAACAACAGATAGGAGTAGACAACCCACATCCCTTCTTGAGTAAAAAGGAGCTTTAGCTGTTGGCCCAATTATAGAAATGCAAGCTAAGATCCATAACTTGACTCAATAGCTAAACAATATGAAGGCTTCTTCCTCAGCTCCTGTGAAAGATATTCAACAAAAATGCAAGCTATGTGGGCAAATAAATGATGACACCATTGATTGTTTCCTGATGAAGGATCACAAACCAGAATAACTAAATATGGGAGTGCAATATGGTCGAGGAGGGGGGAACAACTCCTACTTAAACACGTATAACCTTGGGTGGAAGAATCACCCAAACTTCTCTTAGTCGAACAATGTAGGAGGTCAATTCCAACCTTAAGGACCACTTGGTTTCCCACAGGAGAAACCAAATTCAATGGACTGTAAGCTAGATAAGATTTCGCAAAAGATTAAGGGCATAAAAGACACCCACAAGAGGCTGAAAGGAAAACTTGAACAAGTGACAAAGAATCACGCCTCATCTATACATAATTTAGAAGTCCAAATGAGTCAGTTAGCAAACGTGTTGTCGACAAGAAGTATCGGACCCTTCCTAATAACATTGAGACGAATTCAAAGGAAAGAATAATAGTGATCACCTAGGTTGCTGAAGATAAGCCCAATCAAGTTAAAGATGATGGAGAAGAAGGAAGGTGAAACACCAATGAAGGTTCCCTGTAGGATAAATAAGTTGACTAAAATTAAAAGATATCAACCTTCAATTTCATACCCTATTCACAAAATGAGGAAATCAAAGGAAGCCGAATTGAATGAAGTTCTGAATGTAATGAAGCAATTAAAAGTGCAACTCACTTTGACCGAGTTTATAAAAAGGAAATTGGAGAATGAAGTGCTACGCACAAAGAACTCTAGTGAAATGATATCACTACCCTAAAAGCAAGATGATCCGGGAGATTTCTACATCCCATGCATTATTGGTAGTGTTAGAATATATATGGCATTTGAAGATCTAATAGCCAGTATAAGTATGATGCCTTATACATTGTATAAGCGGATGAAGTTAGGAGACATAACACCCACCCACTCGGATGCATGTTCAAACAGCCGATATATAATATCCTGCCTCCTAAAATTGTTAAGAGATTAAACTGTTAAATTGAGTCACATGAGTTATTTCATTTAAGAATTTATGAGGTGCATTTCATTCACATGCATAATATTCATATAAACATATGAATCATGATTTAGAAAACATTGCAAGATAGTATATGCAC
>JAOQMQ010000008.1:21651693-21666818 GCA_027563845.1 Erythroxylum subrotundum
GGAATCGGAAGAATAATGTTTGGTGGTTGAAATAAGAAGTATGTGTACCTCATCCTTATGATATACATCCTCAGGAACACATCGAAAGGGGCAATTGAAGGCTAAGAATGTAGGACTGAGTGATTCCATGTTTGAAGTACCAACAATTCTAACTATTGGGGAAGTGCTTAAAGCTTATAATTTGGAGTTCATAGGAATATAAGATTGATGTATAGTCCCAATTGACTACATATATAACAATTGTTATCATAGTGACATATTAAAATACTCTATGAGGCGTGTATGACAGTAAGGGGTTGTTCACCCTTACATTAAAATGAAAAGTGCCTAAAAAATGCTCAAAGACCAGAATTGATTCGAGATACTGGTGATGAGTGAGATGAGTCTGAAATACGAGTAAAGTGACTTATGAAAGATAAATGGGCTAGGTGGATCAACATCAGATTTAGGGAATATAGCGAAATGTACATAAGAGTTGAATGTATTAATACTGAAGAGAAGTGACTTGTTAAAGGAGAGATGAAGTGTTGTTGTGAGTACCACCTTGGCAAGGAGTGCTCAGATTTAGAAAAAATATAAGTTAAGCTATATGAATTGGTATGTATGAAAATTATTACGAGTTAGTGTTACTGGTGAAAGAGGTCTTAGATTCATATTATGTGATATGTGAATAGGTTCTGAAATATTGACATGATCGACAGAGATAGATTGATAGCATATGAAGTAAAAGTTGGTGAGTATTCTGAAATATACCGATGAAATAGTTAAGATTGTGTGATAGCTGAATTAGTGATTGAAGGACCTATTGAGTTATCAGCAGTGGTCATTGGAAAAAGAGTATTTGAGTGATGAAGTATATGGGAAATGGAGAAGCATATGAGGAATTATTAACTCTACCGTATTGACCAATCAGATGAGAATTTTGAGGATGAAATTTATTAAGGGGGAGAATTGTAACATCCCGTCCCCATATTAAGGGTGAGGACCTAAAATTTCAGTACATAGGAGCTCAAAGAGAGATTAAGAAAATGCATTTTTCTTGCTCATGCATCATGTTAGTATATATGCACATAAATACTGAATGTTTGCACATAAAAAGTGGTACATGCATTCGTTGACAACTTCCGGGTAAATTGACGTTAAATGTGATTTTTATTGAAAATGAGTAGTAGAGGGAGTAGAAAGAGTGATCTTGGTATGAGTTGTGATAAGGAAAGATTTAGAAGCAAAATTGGTAGTGATTTGGAAAATGTTCACTGAGTATGCTTCAGTCTTTTAGCCACAGCATTTTCTCTAGTTGTCTAAACGAGATGATTCTTGATTTGATTTAAACTAGAGATATATGGATATATTTCGTATGAAGACATTGAATTTCAATTCTATCTCTAAGAATCTCAAAAGTTGTCAAGCAGTTGAGAACTGGGTGTAGGACGTTGGGAGCTGATTGTAAAATTCGTGTTCTGACTTCGGGAGAAAATCTGGATTAATCTAGATAGATTTTGGCAAAGTTGCCTTCTTGAAAGTTGTAGATTTTTCTTTTATATTTCCAACGGTATATATTATGAAAGTGTTGGACATCTGACCTGAAATTTGTGATCTTTATAAGTGGAGACATTCTGGAGACAAAAGTAAGACGAAGTTTTACGACGAAGTTTTAAGATGAAGTTCTAAGACGAAGTTTTAAGAAGAAGTTCTAAGACGAAGTTCTAAGACGAAATTGTAAGATGAAGTTTCAAGACAAAGTTTTAAGACGAAGTTCTAAGACGAAATTGTAAGACGAAGTTCTAAGACGAAGTTACTGTTCATCTTTTGTCTTCTGTTCAATTTTTGATCCTGCAAAAGATAGAATTTGTCTTCAAGTTCTTCATAAAAGTTGTAGATCTCGAAGTTCTCTTTCAAGCCATCTAAACAAGAAATCAATTTGACATTGTTTGTGAAAGATATGGAAATCACGCCAAAATAGGTTCAATTTGATTGAGGTCATAAACATGGTTGCTTCTTTTGACAATAACTTCTTCTCTAGACTTCCAAATGACTTGATTCTTGAACCATTGGATTCGTAAGACTTTTTTATACATCTCCACCAAAAATAGAAGCTATCTGAATTGAAGTTAGAAATATTGAGTGAAAAACATGGGACGGGTACAGTGAGTGTGCTCTTAAAGGACATGAATTGGTGTTATTCCACTGAACATACTTCAGTATTATGATGACTTCTGTAGCTCTACGGATCCAAATGAGATGATTTCTGATTTCTGATAAACTAGAGACATGTAGCTACAAATGGTATGAAGAAATTGGAATCCAATTCAGCCTCTAAGATGTTTAAATTCCAGATGGAAGTTGTGCATAGTATATTGTTTTGGACAAGAACAGTCCAAAAATATTTGAAGTATATCTTTTGAATCACTGAACCAAAGTGAATGATTTTGGCGGCATTAGAAACTTAAGACAATGGGAGACATTTTTCTGGAAGAAAGTGATATGTTAGATTGTTCAAGGGTACAGTTGGCAAGGCACTTAAGTATAAAAGACATAAGGCATAAATGGAAGGGCAAATGGGACAATTCTCACTCATTAAGGGCTTAATTGAAAGAAGAAGTGTTGTCTTGCTTATAAATAAAGGAGAAAACGTGAATGAGAAGATTCTGGAGAAGAAAAATGCATGGATGAGAAATGAGTAAGAAAGAGAAAGAGAGTTTGGTGGTTTGAGAGAAAAGAAGAGAGTTGAGCTAGGGTTTAACTCTTCTTAGTCTTCAAGAAAGATCTTGAAGTTGTTCAAGAAGAGAAAAAGGAAGAGGAATGAAAGAGCTTCCATTTGAGCTAAAGATCTCTTCATTTAGTGAAGAATCAAGGTAAGATCATTCTGAATCTTTTGGACATTTGGAAGGATTCTAGTTTATGGAGTTTAGAAAATGCTTGGATTTAAATGCTCTAGAATCAATTTTAGTGATTTTACATTATGGGATTTTTAAGTGGATTCCTATTGAATGAGATTTGGGTTGTTTTAGGGAACCAAGAGAACCCTACCCAAGAACATGGGGAAAGACAATCTTGACTTGGAGTTTTGCAAGCAAACTAGGTGGGTAATATCTTTATGGTTATTATGTAAATGGGCGATGTGCCTAAGTGTGTGTATATAGTTGAATTGCTAAATTATGAATGGGAATTGGATATTATGAGATCAAGTGAGGTTAGAAAAGAGATGACGAGAAATTGAGTTATGATATAGAGTAACCAAGTGTTCTTGAGGTATGAGCTTATGAAAAGGGTAAAGATTGAAAGGAGAAATTGGAATGATCATGTACAAATTGAAGTGTAAGTCTAAGTTCAATTAGACACATATGAATTATGAAATGGGAAGGAGCATAAAATGTGTTCTAGAACATACCCGGGATTGTCATTGAGCATGCATTGAACATAGTTCATTATGTATAAACAAATTTTTATACGTGTGCAATTATTGATGAGTGTGAAATGGGTGTTTTGCATAAATGTGCTGTGCAGGTCAAGTGTCCGCATATAAGCATTCCAGAACTTGGAAGCAAATGCTATTTTGGAGCGTACTATGAGTAGACTGAGATGGTTTCACTTTATTGTTTATTATTTGAAATTCTATATTATATGACTATTGAATGATTATGTAGATGTGATTGCTTATGTTGGTTTCCGGATAGAAGGTCCGATGATTGTGATGTTTGATTTGGATATTGAAGTGTTACTTGAATTATGTGTACTTAATGTGATGATCAATGTGTTCTGAATGGGAGTTTGCGTATGAATGATAATGTGATACATGACTTGGTTGTTAAATGTCGGACTTAGTTCCGAAGGAAAATGTGATCATGCATGTAAATGAAAAAGTGATACTCAACGTTAATGTTGAATGCCGGACTACGGTCCGATGATATGCGAATGTGAGTGAATGAAAATTTACATTTGTAATTGAGGCATTCCATACCATGAATGCATGAAACATAGTAGCAGTTATGACCAGAGTAGCCACCGATCAGAGCTTCAAGCTCAACGTGTGAAAAAGAACCTTGAGCTCAAAATTGATTCAGAGCCTCAGGCTCAATGTTTAATGAGCCCTATGTGGGACAATTATCAATGAGCCTGGTATCCACTGGATACGGGACAGTTCAGGCACTTGGTCACATCAAAGTAACAAATGGAAAGTGAGTATGATATGCATTGCATATGCATAATATGAATGCTTAAGTGGTTTGAATGTGCAATGTGAATTAAAGTGAGATGTGTGAATTATGTGTTATGTGATTGGGTGAGTCATCAATGATGGTCACTTGCTGAGTTCGCAAAACTCACCTAAAATTTGTAAATGTTTTTCAGGATCAGAAGAATAACTCGTTAGGCCAACGGGAGTATACCTACAGCATACAAGTGAAGGATAAAGGTCAGGATCAGTTCGCGTATACATTACATCCCTCTACTTTGTATTGAATTGTATATTCCATAACTTTTTGTATAAATTTGTATTCTGAAACGATTCGAGTGTTTTGTTTTTGTGAAAGGGCCCGAATGGCTATTAAAAATTTGTGTTAACTGAAAATGTTTATAAATGGTTGTGGGCCCAATTTAAGTATCGATTTCTAAATATTTTATTGTGATTTTAAAAAATATATATCAATTTCTGACTATTTGAGTGCCTTAACACGCCACCCTCGCGGGGCACAGACTCGGATATCACCCACGTTGTCGGGTTCGGGTCATTGCGGGAGTGGGGTACTACACATTTGGTAGCTTAAACCGAGGACAAATGTGATACATGCATTGGTGACATGTGCTCCTCCAAGATTAGGACACCTAGCAACTTAGGTGTTAAACTTGCAAGAAGTTTCTTTAGCCTTCACTGAAGCATCTCCACTAAAACTCTCTCATTTCCTCTCAACTTCTGGAGTTTTTAGGATCATTTTCTCTTAGAATCCTTGTAAGTTACTGCATTAAGAAAGCTACCATAAGTTATCTTTTATGTTGCTGGCTTTTGGGTGTTAAGATCATCCTACACCTACCTAAATTTTGGAAGTGTTTTGGTTACATAAAGGGCTGGTTTGGTTAGTTCTTTGAAGAAGGAATTTGAAGGTAATTAGGTAAGGGAATTATAAACTTGATAGCATGTATTAATACAAGCTTTATGATAATTGAATTGGTATGAAATATGTTTTAAGATGATGATAAATGAATGCTGGAAAAAAAATCCTTATATGATAACTTCTTGTTTGGTTTTGATGAGTGGAAGATATTGATTTGTAAGTTACTTAATGAATGATTTTTGAATTGGTTTGGACATGAATTTGATGAGGTATTGAAGCATGAATAAGGTAAAATTGACGTGAAATTGATGGTCTTTGGTGAAGGTCTATTGAATGGAAGGGAAGAAGTCAAGTTTTGGAAACAAATTGGAGATTATGGGTGAGTGAACGGTTCACTCACCCCACGATTGTGGATTTATAAGGATTATTCCTACGGTCATGGGAAGTACTTAGGAAGGAGAATAGATTTGTTTTGGGCAATTGTTGGATCATATAAGGTTAAGGTACTTTATAATGGTTTAATTGGACTTAGTTAAGGTGTCAAATGAACCTAGTTTGATGTGGAATAAGTTAGTTAAAGGTTGAATAAAATTTAGATTTTTAATTGAAGTAATAACTTAAGGAAGGTCATATTAGATAACAAAGTATCTAATTTTGGAACTTATAAGTTGTTAAAGGAATGAAGTATACTTATGAACACAAATGTGTTTTAAATGATAAAAGTGATGTGATAGTTTTGAATGTTTGAGAATTGGGAACCTAGGTGAGTATATGTAAAGTATAATTACTTAATGTATTCATTGGTATATTATTAAAAATGCTTATGTTTATAAGTCATGATAAGTTTAAGTGTGAATGGATGGGTTCAATTTGAGCATAAGGAAATGAATTCATACTTATGCATTATTTCACTATCATGTGATTATGATGTTGTGATAATTCCGAACTATCAATCATCCGAAGAGTTTGATAATTGGGATTGTATTGGAAGTGCTTTCTAATTGTGTGAATATATTTGATGTGTGATGACTCAATATATTTATTGATGCTTTAATGCATATGTTTGTATTTATAACGCATGTTAAGTTTGATCATATGAATAAGGTTATATGTTATGCACTACATCATTTACATGAAATTCTAAAATCAGAAATGGGTTGTTTTAAAACTGTTAAGTCCTACTTGTGGGTAAATAGGCATGTCTAGAAGGGTTTATAGCTGCTCCTGTGACACTAAGGTGTCTCCTGATATTAACACTTCGTTGTCTCCTGATATTGACACTATAGTGTCCCCTGATTTAAAGACATTAGTCTCTTATGTTTCAGATACCAATCTTGGTATCTTTTGTTCTGGTCCCGTTACCCACTTATGTAAAAAGGATTAGTAGTCTAACTTATTTAGTATTATGATACATGTTTAGTTCTAACAAAAACAAGTTCTGTTCTGATACAAAACAAGTTAAGTTCTAATAATTAGAGGTAAGCTTTGATTTGATACAAAACAAGTTCTATTCTGATATAACTCACATTTTGATCTGAAAGGATTATATCCTATTCTGATATTCAATTCTGATACTTATATATTCTGCTATGATATTTATGAGTTTTGTTCTGATGCAAGAATGTTCT
This sequence comes from Erythroxylum subrotundum, assembly GCA_027563845.1. Taxonomy (NCBI): domain Eukaryota; kingdom Viridiplantae; phylum Streptophyta; class Magnoliopsida; order Malpighiales; family Erythroxylaceae; genus Erythroxylum; species Erythroxylum subrotundum. The sequence goes on from JAOQMQ010000008.1 coordinate 21,658,373, forward strand.
ATATTGATTGATGAATCATATTATGTTCTAAGACATAATGTTTAGATTACTCTGTATTATGAACAATTAAAGATTGTTGTGATATGATTTGAATATGTATATATGAATGTTAGGCGACTGTTAGAAACATTCTCCATTATGCATTATGTTTAGTTATTCCCCACTAAGTTATATGCTTAGCACGGTGGTTTTGCTTCTGTGTAAGTTTTGATATGAAGGTTTAAAGACTGGGACAAAGACAATCGTAGTGGCCAAAAAGAATGTCTTTTGTTTTGAAAGATGTATATTTGAGTTTTTGAGTTGTATCTGACAATATAAGACAGTTTGCATTTTGTTTAATGGTTTTGTAATAACCTTATTACAGGATGGATTATGTTTAAGGCATGTATTTTGATAAGTTCATTATATATAAAGTACATTATGGTTTGTTTACAACAACATTTAATGATATGTAATATATGTTTTCTTGAGTTACTGAATGCATGTAAGGAATGTTTGGTATAATTTGGATTGTTTCAGTTCTGTTTTGTGTGACACTAGCATATCCTCTCAGGGGCTATTTGGGTGTTACAGTTAAAGATGACACATTTAAGGCAAGGAAAAAGTAAGCTTAGCACCTGGGAGAAGATGAAAAAAATGCGCTAAGAATTTCAACCGTACAATTATCAGAGACTGTTGCATCAAAGGTTACAAAACCTAGAGCAGGGCAGAAAGATAGTGGATGAGTACACTACTGAATTCTATAAGTTGCTCTTTCGCAATGAGATACAGGAGGAAGACCATCTCATTTCAAGGTACATTGGTGGGTTGTGAGAACAGATCTAGGACATGGTAAACATGTTCGACCCTATATCTGTGTCAACGGTTGACCAGCATGCCTTGATAGTTGAGATACAAGTTCAGCAGTCTGGAAGAATTTCTCTTACGAGACCTAACTACTCACTCAATGCGAATAATGCATCAATCAGTAGAGTGAACAGGCCAACAAATCAGAATGGTGGGAAAAATAGAGGTGATACTGGTGTGAATCTAGCAAATAGAGTAACCAGAGGTGTTATTTGTTGCTTTGGGTGTGGCGAACCTTGTCATAGACAGTTTAAATGACAGAAAACAACAACAAAGAAGGAACTATTTATGGATTCTGAAGAGGGAAATGATGAAGATGCAGTCATTAGAGAAAAACCAGACTTTGACATCGTGGAGTATACAGAGGAGGCACAAATTGAAGGAGATACAGGTATTGTTTTAATAGTCAGACAACTATATTTAACCCCTAAAGTTGTTGTTGGCGATGAGTGCTTGCAGAATAATATATTCCAATCCACATGCACCTTCTATATTGTCACTTTGTTATTAATGCTAGTAGTTGTGAGAATATAATATATGTAGAGATTGTCAAAAAATTGAATTTAAAAACTGAAAAAATACCCTACATCATATAAGATGGCTTGGTTAGAGAAAGGTAATGAGATCACAGTGTCTCAATGTGCTTTGGTGTCTTTTTCTGTGGGTCCTAAATATAGAGATTCTGTATGGTGTGATATAATTTCCATGGATGCTTATCACTTGTTGTTAGGGAGACCCTGGCAGTATGATAGGCGAGTGGTATATGACGGTAGGGTTAACACGTACAGTTTTGTATTTGAGGGAATGAAGATCATACTATTGCTAAGTAAAAGGGGTGGAAAAGAGTAAACTGACAAGGGATAGTACTAACCTATTATACGTGGCTAGATTTGATGAAGTACTGCAGGAGTCAGAAGTGTTTGCACTACAAGTGATAGTTGAACTCCTCAATGAATTTAATGACGTGTTCCAGAGTGAGTTACCTGATGGTTTGCCACCGTTACGTGATATTCAACACCAGATCGATCTTGAACCAGGAGTTGTGTTACCAAACCACCCACATTATGGAATAAGCCCAAAAGAGCATGAGGAGTTACGTAGTCAGGTAGAGGAGCTGCTGGTAAAAGGGCATCTGTGTGAAAGTCTACGTCCTTGCGCAATGTCGGCCTTATTGACGTTGAAGAAATACGGTTCATGGTGTATGTATATGGATGGAAGGGCCATCAATAAGATCACGGTGAGGTATCGATTTCCTATTCCTCGCCTTAACGATTTTTTTGATCAGATTAGTGATGTTACTATATTTTCTAAGTTGGACTTGAAGAGAGAATACCATCAAATTCGGATCAAGCCCGGTGATGAGTGAAAGACAACCTTCAAGACGCGAGAAGGGTTGTATGAATGGTTGGTAATGCCATTTGGTTTGTCTAACGCACCTAATACCTTTATACGTATGATGAACAAAATTTTTAGACCCTTCATTGGAAAATTTGTTATTATGTACTTTAATGATATATTGATTTATAGTCCTAACAAAGAGGTGCATATACAGCATTTGCGGGAGGTTTTGTTTGTCCTTCGTATTTTATGCAGCAGTAAAGAAGTGTGTATTCATGGAAGATAGAGTCATATTCCTGGGGTATGTGGTTTCAAAAGATAGACTATAAGTTAACGAGTCCAAAATTGAAGCAATGAAGCGGTGGCCATAACCACAAACCATCACAGGATCCACAGTTTTCATGGTTTGGCATCTCTTTATAGGTGTTTCATTCCCCACTTCAATAGTATCATGGCCCTAATCACAAACTATATGAAGGGAGGCAAGTTTGAATGGACTGAAGAGGCTGAGGGAGCATTCTGATTGATAAACACCTTTCTACAACATCGAATATTAGCATTGCCTAACTTTTTCCAGCCATTCGAATTGCACAGCGATGCCTTAAAGGTGGGCATTGGAGTAGTTTTGAGCCAAAATAGTAGACTAGTGGTGTACTATAGCGCAAAGTTATCTGGATCCAAGCTCGATTACAGTACCTATGATGTGGAGTTCTACACTGTCGTACAAGCTGTCAAACATTAAAAGCACTATCTGTTCCACAGAGAGTTCATCCTCTATACTAATCACGAAGTTTTGAAGCACATCCATAGGTAGGATAAGGTGACGGCTAGACATGCCCCTTGACCCATGGTTCACTTTCATGGTGAAACATAAGACGGGGATGACGAATCACATGGTAGATGCTTTGACCCATTGAAGGGCATTATTGACTAAAATAAATGTGGATGTATCTGGTTTTGATACTTTTCGTGATTTGTGTGATACTGACCTATATTTTTCTGGCATTTTAAGTTTTGTGCAGGTAGGAGAAAGGACGAATTTTGTATTACATGATGGGTTTCTATTCAACGGGAATCAACTATATATCCTAGATTGCATTCTGTAATTAAAGATTATTCAACAGCTACACAATGAGGGCATGTTGGCATGGTCGTACTCTAGTGCTAGCCCAGGCCTTCTACTTCTAGCCCACAACTCGAAAAGAGGTAGAGAATTATGTCCAATGTTGTCGAGTGTGCCAAGTCTCGAAAGGGGTGGCAACTAATGCAGGGTTATATAGACCATTATCCATTCTAATATAGTATAGCCATGGGTTGGTATTAGTATGGATTTTGTGCTATGATTACCTTGTACACAGAGGGGTAACGATTCCATCTTCATTGTGGTTGATCAGTTTTCTAAGATGGTTCACTTCATCCCCTGTAAGAACACAACTGATGTTGTTAATGTCGTGTAATTGTTTTTTTTTGGATGTTTACTGTCTGCATAAGCTACAAAAATCTATTGTCTCAGACAGGGACACTAGGTTCCTTAGTCAATTTTTGGCGTAGCTTATGGAAAATGGTCAATACATAACTCAACTTTAGTAGTGCCTATCACCCTCAAACAGATGGGCAAACTGAAGTTGCCAACAAATCCTTGGGCAATTTGATGCGATATCTAGTGGGTGATCATGTGAAGAGTTGGGATCAAAAGTTATGTCAAGTAGAGTTCTCTCATAGCCATGCTATCAATAAGAGTACCAGTTTCAGCCCATTCTAAGTGGTGTATTATGTTATGCCTCAGGGCCCCCTAAACTACTCCCTATGCCATAGCGGACTCAAATTCATGATAAAGCAAATTAATTTTTGCGTTCACTACAGGAGGTTCATAAGAAAGTCACTGAGAACCTTCAACAGGCCGTTTCCAAGTATAAACAAGCTACTGATCAGAAACGAAGACACGTGGAATTTGATGTTGGTGACTATGTTTGGGTTGTCCTCACTTATGATCGATTTACTACAGGTGACTACAACAAGTTGTCAGCTAAGAAACTTGGGCCTTTGGAGATTATGGAGAAAATCAACCCCACCATATACCATCTTAAGTTACCTAGTCACATTCGAACTTCGAATGTATTCAATGTCAAACATCTAGTGCACTTTCATAGTGGCTCTTCTGATGATGACCAAGTAACCAATTCAAGGACGAACTTTCTTGTTCCTTAGGAGAATGATTCGGATCAAAAAGCATTACAATACTTGGAGCAATAGGATAAAAATCGCACATGGTGGCAGTTTCATAATTACGGGCTAATTCGAGCATTCAATTTGACAACTTTGCTATTTTTGGTAATTTTTATTTTGCAATTACTTTTATAGGGAATTATTTTTTTTAACGCACCATTTTAGACTTCATTCTTGGTAAATTTTGGGTTTTAGGAATATTTCAGATTTTTGGACATAATTAGGGTTTTCCTTGTATCTTTGGGATCTCTACCTATATAAAGGCATGGTAGGTGAAAGTCAAGGCAGATTTTTTTATTAATGAAATAAGAATTCCCTTCCTCATAATTCTCCTTTCTTTTCAGTATTCTTTTACGAATCGACAAAATTGAAATAGCCTTATATTCTTGACAATCGTGAGCGATTCAACAGGTCTACAGAAGGCTTCTGCTACGTCAAGATGTTAGCAACTAGACTAAACATAGTTCTAAACCAAATCATTAGCCCAAGTTAAGAGGCTTTTCTCCAAGCAAGAAGCATATAGAATAATATTAATAACTTAAGACCTATTCAAGAACTACCACATAAGAAAAAAGACCAAAAATTGTTTTATAAAGATTGAATTTAATAAAGCCTTTCATTCAGTCAATTGAGAGTTTCTAACTATCACTTTTGAGGAATCTGGGTTCTTTAAATAGCTTATATTCTACTTGCATCATAACAACCTTCTACAATATCTTGATTAATGGAGAAGTTACTCATATATTCAATGGGAGAAAGGCTTAAGATAAGGGTCCCTTTATCATATTACTTATTTCTTTATATATTATAGTCATTAATAGATTTCTCGCAAAAAAATTGAAGAAAGTAGAAAGTTCATCTATCATTATCAATTCAGGAAGCTAAAGCTCTTTAACTTATCGTTTGTTGATGATATATTATTGTTATTTGGAGATGTTATTAATTATATCAAGTTTCCAATGAGAATGTTGGATGTTTTTAGTGACATTTCAAGGATTAAAATCAATCCTGACAAGAGCAATAGTATTGTATCAGGAAGATACCCACTCCTTGTTAAAAAAGTCTCTCGTATTATAGGCTTCAAAATCCAAAACACCTTTTAGGAACAAAAGACAATTTCAAAATGTTCACAAAGATAAACAAGAATTTGGTCTTGACACATTCTTTTGGATCATATGAATTATCATTACCAAAGGAGTCACAAATTTTGGCACATCAATAGCACAGAGATAGGACTTGTAGCATATCCCCTGTGGACCTACCTCTGATGTTATCTTGTCTAGACAAAGATTTGAGGGTATAATTCGTTAATTTCTTTTAGTTATAATTGACTTATGTGTTGCCCTATTTTAGTCTAACCTTATATGGTTGTAACTTTGTTTTTCCTAGGTCTTGGTCCCTTTCAAAGGTCCTTGACTAATTTAATTCAATTTTTAAAAAATATAAAAAAGGTAACATCTTTATTAAGTTTAAGCAATAGAAGCCTTTGATTAAAAATAAAATTGGAAAAAAGAATTAAATATACTAAAATTGATAATGGTTAAGAATTTTATAGAGGATATTTTAATGAAATTTATAAAATTTCATATAGTTATACTCCATAACATAATGGTGTTGTTGAGCATATATGAATAGAATATTATTCGAGTGAAGGCACTGCATTTTATTAAACTTTGATTTATCTAAATATTTTTAGGCTAATACTTTATCCATAATATGTTATTCAGTAAATTTCTCTCCTTACACATATCTTAAGTTTAAGGCTATTAAAGAAGTATTGATAGGACTCAATTTGCTTTTGAAACTTTAAATTTTCCAAACAAACTAATTATGCAAAAAAGGGAGAAAAGGATATAAGATGTCCTTAATATAATGGTTAAAGAAGTAGAAACACAAATGGAATCAAGCTAAGTTGAAGAAAGAGCATAGGTTAGCTTGATTTAATCCAAGGTTGGAGAAGACTTAGATGTGAACACAACCTCTAATATGATCTTGTATAAGTCATTGTAACTTTTTTGACAACTTAATAGTGAGAGACAGTCTTTAATATAGGCGTGGCCCAGACCATGTCTATCTTCAAAAGTTATAAACAGATCCACAGTGTCCATCCATAGACATTTTATTTAGTTTGGAAATCTTAATTTTATGTTTTAATATTCAATGGTTATTTCTTTACAATTGTAAACATTAAGTTGGATCTTTAATACAATTGGAGAGTTTTCTCTTTGGTTCTTTACATAAATTTTTGAATTTATCAAGTTATTTACTTTTAGTGTTCATGTTGGCCCCCGAACTTTTCTTGATGAATTAAGCATGATTTAAATGAACTATGAGGTTTGATGGAAAAAAAAATTTTGGAGCTAATTATTTATGTAAATGTTCATAGGATTTTATTATATGGTATTGAAGTATTAAATGTTGTAAGAATGAAAAAAGGGCAAATTGGGCATGACACTTAAGGGTATAAGTCATAAGGCATTAGGCAAGGGGCAAAATGGACATTGCACACTTATTAAGAGTTATTAAGAGTATAAAAGAAGAAGAAAATTAAAAAGAAGAGAAAAATGAAGAAGAGAGTCGTGGAAGAGGAAGAAGAGGGAGAAGAAAAGACAAAATGCTAGGGTTTGTAAGATCTGAAGAATCGTGGAGCTAAATAAGTAAGTTTGAGCTTTAACCCTCCTTGATTGTTAGATGAAGCATGATTATGTTAGTTAAAAGTGTAAATGGAGTGAAAAATGGGTAAGAAGTGTCGAGAATAGGGTTTTGAAATAAGTTTTGATGTTTTGTTTTGATTTTGTGTTGTAATGAGCTTAGAAATGAAGTAAGAATGATGTTTTAGGGTAAAGATGAGTTATATTTGAAAGATGGGAAGTGTATATGTGAAAAATGTTAAGAAAACAAGTTTTCGGAGGATTCTGGACTCGTACGTCGAGACCTGCAGTTGCACACGTCGCGACGTGCACCAGCTTGCACGTCGCGACGTGCTCCAGCTCCTCGTCTCGGCAAGCACCTTTTTCCAGCACTGACATGCTTTAGTATTTTGGGCATAACTTTTGCTGTAGATGTCCAATTAAGGTGATTTTTGATTCCCTGTAAATTAGAGATATAGGACTAGAAGTTTTATGAAGAAATGAAGTTTTGATTCAGTCTTTAAAGATATCAAATTTTGGATGGAAGTTGAGTATACATTATTGTGTCAGCAGAATGATAGTTCCAACATGTTTGGGGTATAACTGTTGGACCCCGTTTTCGGAGCCCAACGTATTGAGACATAATCCTTGGCCATATACTTAACTTCGACCACTCTTGGTCCGAATGCCATAACTTTTAACTTAGGTGTTAAATTAAGCTCGTTTTACTACCATTAGAAGGAAAAATATACAGAACTATAACTCTCATGAAAGTCCCAAAAAGTCCAAATGAACAGTAATTCCAGAGCATGTCCATTAAACGGACATGCGTGTCCATTAAACGGACCTGAAGGGACTCAGAAGCACTATTTCGACAGAATGTGTCCGTTAAACGGACATGTCTATCCGTTAAACGGACATGAAGGGACTCAGAAGCACTATTTCACCCGAGAGTGTCCGTTAAACGGACACCCCTGTCCGTTAAACGGACTTGGCAGTGCGAAGGAGTCCATTTTCACCCGAATGTGTCCGTTAAACGGACATCCATGTCCGTTAAACGGCCATAGGCAGGGGAAGGAGTCCAATTTGACCCGAATGTGTCCGTTAAACGGACATCCATGTCCGTTAAACGGACATAGGCAGGGGAAGGAGTCCAATTTGACCCGAATGTGTCCGTTAAACAGACATCCATGTCCGTTAGACGGACATAGGTTTGCCAAAGGGTGATTTTCCACCAGAATGTGTCCGTTAAACGGACATCCGTGTCCGTTTAACGAACATGGGGTTTTCCCAAAATCCCCATGCCTTTTTAAATCTTGTCCAAACCTGCCCAAACATCATGAACACTTCTAATTTGTCCAAACTCATTTATTCCCTGCCAAAGACACTTCATAACTTCTTAAGCA
>JAOQMQ010000008.1:21700889-21712637 GCA_027563845.1 Erythroxylum subrotundum
AAACAATGAACACCAAATTAATGAAATATGCCTTTCTTTATTTGTACATAAAGTCTGTACACAACTTTGTACAAAACACGCTGAAGACGATTGCCTTTAGGGCATTACTCTAACAATCTTACAGTACTATGCAAGTCGACTTATAACGTGCAAGTCGACTTATACAACTTGTAAGTCGACTTACAGGAGAATCCAAGTCGACTTATAGTACTGTGCATGGATATGATATTCGGATCGATCGTTAGGCTTCGAAATCGGGGTCCAACAATTTGAGATGGCTACATGAAATGTTTGTGTTTATAATGTGTTGGTTGAAATGTGAGATGCATATATCGTGATTTGGTATCCAAATTAATTGATGTGATAATGGGAATTGGTTTTGAAGAATGTGATATATTTGTGAATTTGGATTATATGTTTGTGATGTTGTGCCTTGACTTGAGTGAACACTTCGATGATGGTTCACTCACTGAGTTCGCAAACTCATCAAAATTACGTTGATTTTCAGGTATTAGGGTGACTTAGCTTTTAAGGCAATCTAGTAGCAGCCTAGTATTGTCCGTTTTGGAACCCAGAATCACTCAAAGGTTTGATCAGCTGATTTTGATCCATCTAGTCAGATTATTTTGGTCCAATAACCAGTTTTATGATGTACACGTTGTATAAAGCTGTGAACTTTCACATGTTATGTATTGTATAAACATGAATTATGAGTGTATTGAATGTTTATGTTTGTGAATCAAATGAAAAGAATCTCACATATCTTTGGTAATGTAAATGCATGGATTATAGAATGTAACGACAATGTAAACTTATGGTTATGAATAACGTGAGGAAACTTTGTTCTTCGAAATGCTTATCTTCTTTATGATGCCATAAGAAGTTGATGTGATTACTCTAACATGCCGCTTTTGTGGGGTATATGCTCGGATATTCTCTAGAATGTCGATATATGCTCTATAGTAGTGGAATGTTACAAAGAACATAGATGAGGTGTCTTGTAAGCATTTTAGACATGTTGCTTTGACTTTGGAGTGCGATAATGGTAAGTTATATAAATCACCCACAAAAGTAGTGGCTAAAGTGGTTGGAGATGTCAACCACCAACTAAGTTAGTGGCTTAGTGGCCTTAAGACCACTTTCTTGTATTCTTGCCTAAAAAATCTCCTAAAGCCTATAAATAGCTCATTTGAGCAAGGTTTCATTCATTAAAGAGAGTAGGAGCTTTGTATCCTTTGTAAAATTGTGAGTAATATAAAGGTTGACAATTTTGTTGTAAAGTTGTGTCCATCTTTCTCTTCTTATTATTGTCCATTCTATTGTGTTAGCTAAGTGAATTTCGTGAGTTTACTTTGCCTTTGTGAGAAATGCCTTAAACATAAGGGATTTGGTAATGTTAAGTTGAATTGCGAGAGTTCAATTACCGTACTTAGACTTTTGGGGCATTTTGTGAGAGAACTTAGAGTTCTTTGCAAAGTATTTGTAACAATTGGTATGTCTGAAAATATGTTTCTAACTATTTTCAAGTTATTTTAAAAATTAAATCACATTCTTTTGACTAAAACTTGATTCAAAATTATTTTAAAATTTTGCAAAAAAATTATTTTAAAGATCAAAACAAAATTTTCACTTAATTATTAAAAAAATTATGCATTATATTTTATATGTAAATTATTGTGTAATGATTAAACCTCTAATTCATTGAAATGACAAAGATAATATTACAAAAAACTATAATGATTTGATTAAGCCTTAATATGATTGATTCCTATTTATTCTTGGTTCTTCCCTTGAATTGCACATATACTCTACTCATTTTCTCTAAGCATAACGTATCCAATTTATTCAGTTGACTCATTTGCACAATTTATCCTTTTACTAAACCTCATTATTCACCGGTTACTTAATTCCATTGATAGACACTAATAACACTAAAAGTAAATTCATTAATAGCAATATATTTTGTTATTATAAATCTCATTTTGTTAACACTTTTAAATATGTTAAATATTTTAATATATTATTAAAATATTTAATAAATATTTTTATATTAGTTTATTAAAATTAAAATTAAAATTTATATTTTAATTTAAAATAATAGTATTATTAAAAATTATTAACTAAAATTTACTGCAAAAAAGACATCAAATAAAAATATATTTGTTTTGGTGAGAAATAAATAAATAATAAATAGAAGGAAATATATAGAAAAATACTTAAGAGAAATATTTATTACAAATACAGTAAATTTACCTTATTATAAAAATAAAATAAAATAATTAATTATATTATCAAACATTAACATAAGTCAATAAAAACAAATATGTGTAATTATTTAATAAAATTTAATTTATTAATTATTAATGTTTTATGTAACAATTCTACAAGATATTGATATATATATATATATATATATATATATATCAGTTAAAAAGTTGATGAGTAGAATATTTTTGGTGTTATGGTATAATTATTTATAACAGTTAGTTTATTAATAAAAATTAAGTGTTAAAATTATAACAATCAGTATAATTTATTATTTACTCATTTTCAAATAAATTAATAATAATATTTGATGTAACATTTGATTTGTTAGAATATTAAATTTAAACCTAAATTTTATTTAATAAGATAAATAAATTTGAATTTTAATATATATGTTATTTATAATTTTTTTAGTTTATTACCTTATAGAGTAACTTTTAAACATTTTGAGAAATACTAACAACTTATATATATATATGTGTGTGTGTTTGTGTTTTGATTAATTAGATTAATGCTGCCCCCACTTCCACACGCCACTCAACGTCTATAATTAATATCTTAACATAATATTTTATTTCTTAAAATAAACTATAGAACACAGAGGACAATTAACCTAGTTGGTTGGCGTAGGTGGTACATACCTTCGTCGCTTAACCAAGTGGTTGGAGGTTCGAATCTTACCCTTGGGAATGCAGCAAGCTCCTGGGCCAGCTGTAGCCCTCCCATGTTAGAGATGTTCCCGCAGCGAAGGGATTAGTCACTGATTCCGTCGGTGGATACCTTGGATGCATCAAAAAAAAAGAACACAGAGGACAATTACGGAATTAGCTAACTAGCGGTGGGTATAAACTGTAGAGTCTCTATACGAACACGTCTTCTCCAAACAATGGCCCATTTTAACGTTTGGTGTCGTCAGAATTCGTACGTTATTTTCCGTGCTCTTCCACAGACCGCTATTCTAGCTCAGTCGAGGCGGTCGGTGGCGTATCCAGCACAATCGCTACTTTTGCTATGAACTCAATCACTCTTCCAATAGCTTCAAATTTCGGAGCTCGCTGTCGACCCACTTTTCCTGTGTACTCAACTCGTCCGCTTTACGGTTTATTCACTTTAACTGTTTTCCTGTATCGAAATGATTCCTTTCTTCGTCCTGGGCCCTTAGCTGTCGAATTGTAGATGCATCTCCTTTTGGTTCTGGTTATATAGTGTGCTGATTACTCTTTGCTCATTTGAATTGTGTTTTACTTTATCTGGTGCTTTTCACTGAGTTCTGCTTTAGCAACCTGTTACTTGTTGACTGAGTTCTCGGCATCCAAACAAGGGGTTGACGAACACTTTTGTTATCGGTTTCCAGTTGTTTCATTTTCTTTGGAATTTGGAGAAATGGGTTCTACTTCTACATTTGATTCCTTGATGAGATTTTCTCATTCGGTTTCTCCTGAACTACGTTGCCGGTTTCCGTTTCCTAAATTTTATCGGACTTCATATGTAAGACCTTGTCCTAAGGTTTTTGCCGTAGTTTGCAATCATCATAACCCAAAAAGCCCAAGTCTTGTTGTGGGTAGAGGTAAAATCCGTGAACTAAGGCTACTCAAGTCGGTGGAATTGGACCGGTTCTTGACAAGTGACGATGAAGATGAAATGAGTGAAGGTTTCTTTGAGGCGATTGAGGAGCTAGAGAGAATGACCCGAGAACCATCTGATGTTCTGGAGGAAATGAACGATAGGCTGTCTGCGAGAGAGTTGCAATTGGTTCTTGTCTATTTCTCTCAAGAGGGGAGAGACTCTTGGTGTGCACTTGAGGTATTTGAGTGGCTAAGAAAGGAGAACCGGGTTGATAAGGAGACAATGGAGCTCATGATTTCGATAATGTGTAGTTGGGTTAAGAAGTTGATTGAAGGACAGCATGATGTTGGAGATGTTTTTGACCTACTTGTGGACATGGATTGTGTTGGTTTGAAGCCAAGTTTTAGTATGATGGAAAAGGTAATATCTTTGTATTGGGAGATGGGGGAGAAGGAGAAGGCTGTTTTGTTTGTTAAGGAGGTTTTGAAACGTGGGGTTGCTTATTCGGAGAATGATGGGGAAGGACCAAAAGGAGGCCCAACTGGATATCTTGCATGGAAGATAATGGTAAACTCCTGTGTTCTTACCTTATTGCGACAGTGTATCTTTTGTTGAAATTTGTGCTGCTGTTTTAGTTTTAGGTTTTGTTTCCTCTATGCATAATCTCAGCCAGACTTTGGGTTTTCAGATTCTTTTGTTTTATCGTTCTCCACTTATTCATTATACACATCCTTGATATTGTTCATATGATGAATGGAACTCTCCTTGGCCTTAACTACAAAACTTAATTTAGGATAACCGTAGAATTTTACATTCAGATGTTGCTAATGTGTCTAATATATTCTCAGGACAGATTGAAACATCTGCTTGGTGCATCTCTATAAGTTTGTGAGCAAACAATGCTTTTCCCAGGAAAAGATACCTTAGGGCTGATTATGTTTATTCATTATGATAGTTCTGAACCTTGTAGGTTTCTCTTACTTCATGTGTTCTATGTAGTTTCCTGTTAAGGATTTTTATAGAACTCTTTTAAGTAGAATTATGAAGGATTTTTCTTAGGTTTCTTATATATATGTATGAAGTATAGATGCTCCATTTTGGCAATACTAGACATCTTTGTGGAATAAATTAAAATCTAAACAGAATAAAAATGTTTGCAACATTGCTACTTTACAAGGCTTTTGATTGATGAAATGGATTTACGGTGACTATCTTTTTTAAAAGAATATATGCTTCCACAAATCGTCGTTGGTGACAAGCTCACAAGCGTATATACCCTTCTTCAAAATCAGATTTTCTTGACCCAGTCATCTTGCTACATCATATCAGTTGAATACCTTGGTTGCTGGGGTTTTTCACGTGAATGTCAATCAACTTTTTACTATTTTTCACTTTTCCTTTTATCTTTGCCTTGTTGAGTACTTTGTCAACAAATTCTTATTCTGATGATCATTAATCTGTTTCTTAGGTTGATGGAAACTACAGGGATGCTGCCAAACTGGTAATTAATCTAAGAGAATCGGGGTTGAAGCCTGAGGTTTACTCCTACCTGATTGCAATGACAGCTGTAGTCAAAGAGCTGAATGAACTTTCAAAAGCTCTCCGCAAGTTGAAAGGTTTTGCAAAGTCAGGTTTTGTAGCTGAACTTGATTCAGAGAGTGTAGCACTAGTCGAGAATTATCAGGCAGATCTTCTTGCTGATGGGATACTCTTGTCTTGTTGGGTGATTGAGGATGGAAGCCCTTCACTTCATGGAGTAGTTCATGAGCGACTTCTTGCTATGTATATTTGTGCTGGGCGTGGACTTGATGCTGAAAGACAGTTGTGGGAAATGAAGCTTGCAGGTAAGAAGGCTGATGAAGACCTATACGATATTGTTTTAGCTATCTGTGCTTCACAAAAGGAGGCCAATGCTGTGGGACGATTGCTTACAAGAATAGAGGTTATGGGCTCTCTGCGGAAGAAGAAGGCATTATCTTGGTTGTTGAGAGGTTACATTAAAGGAGGACATTATGATGATGCTGCAGAAGCACTAATGAAGATGCTTGATATGAGTTTGTGTCCTGATTATTTGGACAGGGTTGCTGTGATGCAGGGACTCAGAAAAAGTATCCACCTATGGGGAAATGTTGAAGCTTACCTAAAGCTTTGCAAGCGCCTCTCCGCTGCAAACCTGATTGGACCTTCCCTTGTGTATCTGTACTTGAAGAAATATAAGCTCTGGATAATGAAAGCGCTTTGAATGAAGCCTTGTTTGTAAGCTCTTTATGGTTGGTGAAAATGGAGTCTTTTTCAGAGGCCAGTTTTTAGTGGGGTGAGAGTTGATACCAAGACAATATAATCGCACAGGTTACTGAAATTAATTTTGTATAGACATCAATAATGCCTTCGGAGCAGTGCAGTAAAGTAAGATGAAAGGGATCTTTTAATGCAGGAGAAATTTGAGTACATTTCAGGCATCCTGTTCCTGAGGCAATGTAGATACCTGTACATATATTAGATGGTGTAACAAAATTAAAGTTAAATGTCAAACATGAGTGTAATCTGTTTCTCTGCATATGTATTCTCTTCTTAATAACAACCTTTTGCAGCGTTCAAGTAAATATTGACTGTCCCTATGTATGAATGGACATGGACTGCCCTATGTTTTGCTTCTGGGATTGTATAAACTAGTTTTTCAGGGATTGAAGCTCTCTGGTAGTTGGCTTTCCGAATTATCCAGCCAAATTCAAATGTCTTTCCTTTGGTGCTTTCACTTGGGGATCGTATTCTCTCGTCTTCCATGCTTGTTCGATGAAATGCATTGCCTTCTCTGAAAACAAGACGGTAAAAAATTCTCAACTCCACCCGCTAGTCATGGATTATTCCTTTTGGTATTTGATATGTTAATTGCATAAATCTGTTTGGATATTAGTTAATTGGAGATGGGAAACTCTAAAAACTCCACCAACAAATGGTGGACTGGACACAGATACTCGATATTCTTCACGTTAACATTATTTAGCCTTTGTTTGGATGCTTAGTTACACAAGGGAAAGGAAAGGAAAGGAAATCTTGCATTACAAGATAAGAATAAAAATGGCCCAAATTTTCCTTCCATTTCTCTCAATTC
Organism: Erythroxylum subrotundum; assembly: GCA_027563845.1. Lineage (NCBI taxonomy): Eukaryota > Viridiplantae > Streptophyta > Magnoliopsida > Malpighiales > Erythroxylaceae > Erythroxylum > Erythroxylum subrotundum. The sequence goes on from JAOQMQ010000008.1 coordinate 21,707,833, forward strand.
TCTCCCTTATTCTTGTCCAAACAAGAATGTCATTGCTTTCCTCGACTTGGTACGCTAATCTTTTGGAGTTCCTGAAAGAAACAAGCTCACTCACTACCACGAAGTGTTGGTAGATGGGATCCTTACTCCCCCTCTGGAATTGTTGAATGTTGGTACTGCTATATGGTCTGCTACTCTTGTTAGATACTTCTGGAATAAAAGACCTTCCTTTCCATAAGTTCAAGCTTGGCCTATGGCTAAATGGTGCAAGAAAGGCCTAGAGAAGACTATGCTCACTGAAGAGGACATTTTCAGCTTCAAGTTTGCTCCTGACTGCAACCTGAAAGAAATTTTGGAACCAGGCCCTGGCACATTAAAGGCAGCCTATGTTTTTGTAGAAATGGAGACTAAGAATGGAATTAGATAGGAGTAATATCGGCACCTTTCCAATATGGATCAATTTTCACAATGTCCCATTGGAGTTTTGGACAATTGAAGGACTGAGTTACTTGGCAAGCTCACCAGGTAAACCACTTACTAGGAACTCCCAAACTGTTTGAATGGATAGAATCTACTATGCTAAAATATGTGTTGAAATACAAAGGATAGTGAACTGACTGAAGTGATTCTTGTGATGAAGCAGGGTGAGACTGGTGAGCTAACTAGGGTGGAGATTAAACTCTCGTACCTTTGGAAACCTAGGAATTTTAGTAGTTGGTGGAAACTTATAAGAAAACTTTTTACAAATGGAACTTATGATGAACTTATAAGACACATAGAAGTTAATCCAAGTTCTGAGTTACCAGGGAAAGAAAACAATCCTATGGTGACTGAACATGAGGAAGTTAGAGACAAGGAGCTTAATATCTCTAATCAACATATTGCTTCCACCAATTCATATGAGGAGACAACCAATGTAATTGATCCAATATTTTCTACAAATGAAATGGATTCGAAGGGAGAGGAAGATAAAGTTCAAGGAAAAGCTCTAGAGGAGTTTGAAATTGTTTTAAACACCAGAAGAAAATCAAGAAGATTGAAAGGAAAGAACAGGTTGAGATCTCTTCAGGCTCTTACCTGATATCTTGTATGAGTTTCTTTATATGAAATACAAAAGGGCTGAATGACCCTCTTAAAAGGCAAAATATAAAGGAGATTGTGATGGAGAAAAGAGCCTGTTTATTAGGCTTATTAGAAACTAAAATAAAGTTACCTCAATTATAGTATTGCCTGAGTTTTTTGGAAGCTGAATGCAGAATACTTTCTAATAAAATGTATCACTATAATGGTAGGTTAATTATAGCCTGTAATTCAGACTAGGTAACTTTGCAGGCTGCTTTCATTTTTCTCCAAGTAATTCATAGTAATTGTGAATTCTAGGGAGCTGCTGATAGTTTGGATCTCTTTGTTATATATAATGCTAATAATGCCTTCAAAGAGTCAATCTACGGAAGGATATCAAAGCCCTTCACTCTGTAATCAATGGACCTAGAGCTATAGTAAGAGATTATAATTGCATCTTTTTTCCAATGGAAGTAGAAGGCAATAGAATCAAAATAAAAGGAATGGATAAACAGCTAGTTGAAATCACTCAAACTACCAATGTGGTGGATCTGACCCGTGTACGTTATCCTTATACTTGGAACAATAAGCAGTAAGGGGATTATTTCATAAGGAAAAAATTGGATAGACTTATGGTGAATTAGTGGTTAATCAAACATCCAAATTCCTTTGCACTGTTTGGAGAACCAATAAGCTCTGATCACTCCTGGATGGAAATTCAAGGATTAACTAGTAGTAGGATTGCTAAAGCCCCTTTCAAATTTTTAAATGGTTTGACAAAAAAAACAAGGATTTGAACATTTGATAAGAATTAGCTAGCAGAATGAAGTAAAGGGTTTCAAATCTTATCAGCTGATAAAGAAACTTCAACATGTCAAGAAAGGTATAAAACTCTTCTATAAGGAAACCATAATGAAATCTCGTATGTCCTTATAACTTGCTAAGGAGAAACTAAGGAAAACTAAAATTGATTGTTACATTTGTCCCCTTGATCTTAGATTGAAAGACCAGGAAACTACTACTTTAAAGGAATACAATTTTGTTATGACCTTTCATAAATCCATTTTAAAACAGAAGGTTAGAGTTAATTAGCTAAAGGAAGGTGATGCTAACATTAAGTTCTTTTTTCACTCTACCTTGGCTTAAAGGAATAATAATAAATTTACAATGATTTATGACGAAAAGGGCCAAAGGTGAAAATATCTGGATAATATTGAAAACATTTATTTGAACTACTTCAAGGAGTTATTAAGAACCTCAGTTCTAGAAGAAAAACGGTTATGGAGAAATTTCTTGGGTAGTCAAGGATAAGCTTAGCCAGTAGGTGAAAGATTCTTTGATCATCCCAATCTCTATGCAAGTGATTAAGAACACCTTGTTTAGTCTTAATCCATTTAAGGCACCTGACCCTGATCGACTCATAGCTTACTTTTTTCAAAAAGCTTGGGACATTAATTAGGATCTAGTTGTAGGAGTTATCCAGGAATTCTTCTTCACTTTTAGTATGCTAAAGGAGATCAATATTACTTATATACACATGGTTCCAAAGACCTCAATCTTGAAGGATTTTCACCATATTTCTTATTGCAATACCATATATAAGATAATGTCTAAAATTCTCGCCAATACACTTAAAGGTTCCTAAAATTCCCAAATATATTATCTCAAGGTGCTTTCATGTAGGGAAGATCCATTAGTGATAACATTCTGCTTATCCAAGAGCTAATGAAAGATTACACTTCCAAAAGAGCTATTAAGAGTTGCACCCTTAAGATTGATCTTTACAAAGCATTTGAGTAAATCAATTGAAATTTCCTCATAAATTGCCTTCAAGCTTGCAATTTTGCAGCTTAATTTTTTCACTGTATTAGAGTTTGCTCTCTTCAGTCAATTTTAGCTTACTAATCAATGGAAACCCTTCCAAAATTTTTCAAAAGCTATAAGGGAATCAGGCATATCCCCTTACCTATTCTCTTTAGCAATTGAAATATTTCAAGGATGCTATTGGATTTCTTTGATGCAATATTAGATTCAGGTATCATCACAAATGCAAGGAGTTGAAACTTAATCACTTAGCTTTTGTTGATGATCTTATGCTATTTTATGGAGTTGATTCTTATTCTCTTACAATTATAAGGAGAACTCTGAAGGAGTTTACAAAACTGTCAGGGATAAATACCAACTTTGATAAAAGCTACATCTACATATCCTCTGACATTCAAAATAGAGAGGAAATTAGAAAGTTGATAAGGCTTGATGTGCAATCTCCTCCAATCAAATATTTGGGAGTTCCTATCACTACTAATAAACACAAATATGCTTATTGCCTAACTTTACTTGAAAAATACAATTGTTATATCTGATTTTCATAGTTGGCAAATTGCAATTGATTTCTCCAGTGTTGAGGAATATCCACACCCATTAGAGTGCCCATCTAGTATTACCTAAGAAGATTATTCAAGAGATTGAAAGGTGAATTAAACCATTCTTATGGTCAAATAAGATAGGCAATTCTAAAGGTGCCAAAGTGAAGTGGGAGGAGCTTTGCTTTAAAAAGGAGGAAGGAGGAAGGAGGTCTTGAGCTGATCCCTCTCATGACAATGTAGAAGGTATTAGTAATTAAGAGAATCTAGAGGCTTTTCAAGTATAAGGAAACTCTATGGTCAAAATGGATCAATGAATACTACTTAAAGGAAAGACAACTAAAACTTAATAAGGAAAATTACTGGAGTTTTAGACAAATTCTTAGTTTGAGAGATCAAGTATATCCATATATAAAGATATAGATTGGTAATGGAGAGTCAACCTAGTTTTAGTTTGACAATTGGATTATAATAAGCCCTCTTTATAGGAGAAGTGAAATGTTATATCTGATTATCAAGATTCCTCTTAAAGCCAAGGTAAGCAACATCATTCAAAATGGGTAATGGAGCTACAATTATAGAAAGGTTGCTAGATTATTGAGTTGCTTATTAAATTACCAACTTAAGGGTGAAGAGGATAGACCTATTTGGACAAATAATAGCTTATTGGAGTTCAGTAATGCTTCTTGTTACAAGCTGTTCAGAGCCATATATCCCAAAGTTCCTAGTATGATTTAATACGAAAGAATGCATTATCCCCCAAGGCAACAATCATTAGTTAGTTAGTTGTTAAAAATAGAATGAAAACAAATAGAAGATGGTATGGAAGCTTAGATAGCTTTGATCCAAGGTGTCTTATGTGTAAAGATTATATTGAATCTATAGCAAATTTATTCTTCCAATGTAGCTTTCTCAAGCCATTTGGCTACAAATCCAAAATAGCATACAGATGGATTGTTCATAGATAAGCATAATCCATTGAGCCAGTAGGATGAATATTTCCTTGAAGAAAGATTGGATCATTATAAAAAACAACTTTATGTTGCACCACTTACTCAATCTGGAGGGAAAGAAATAATATATTACACAGAGGAGTAGACAAGGAAGTTCAAAAGCTAAGGGTTCCATAGTCAATTGGATTAGGGAAATCCTAATAACTCATGATTCTCAGTCCACTATCTGTTGGCCCTTGAATTTTTTTTATAAAAAATTTAAGCATGATTAGATTAATTTGAGGCCTTGATAGGTTAAATTGTATTGGGATTAATTAGTATGGTAGCATTAATGAATTAGGTGGCATGAGTTAATGTAATTAATGTGTTAGAAGTTGTAAGGCTCATTAAGGGTAAAAAGGGCATGTCACTTAAAGAGGAAAGAATCAAGGCCATTCATTAATGGCAT
>JAOQMQ010000008.1:21723289-21740680 GCA_027563845.1 Erythroxylum subrotundum
GCTAGGGTTTTAATTTCCTTAGCCTTCAAGAGAGATTTTGAAGCTGTTCAAGAAAGGAAACAAGTAGAAGAAGAGAAGAGCTTCCCTTTGAGCTAAGGATCCCTTCATTTGGTGAAGAATAAAGGTAAGATCATTTTGAAACTTTTGAATTTTTGAAAGAATTTTAGTTTATGGAGTTTAGAAAATGTTTAGGTTTAAGTATTTTAGAACCAATTTTAGTGATTGTGCTTTGAGGGAATTTTTCAGTTGAAAACCCTATATGATATTACGCTCAGTTTGTAAGTAATGTATTAAAGAGTAAGATGAAGAAAAGATTTGAGAGTCTTATGATATTTCGCAAGAGTTGGACTCCGGAAATAAGCGGGACCCAACATGAGTGGTATCAAAGCAAGAGTTGGATTCCGGAATCAAGCGGGCCCCAACATGAGTGGTATCAGAGCAAGAAGATGAACCGATGATGGTCAAGGAAATTTCATAGGATTAAGCTCACGTTCATGATCCGAAGTTGAGTTCCGGAATCGGTGCCCAACATAAGTGGTATCAGAGCAAGAGTTGGATTCTAGAATCAAGCGGGACCTAACATGAGTGGTATCAAAGCAAGAGTTGGATTCCAGAATCAAGCGGGACCCAACATAATCCATCAATCTTCCAATTGTGACAAATAACTCCAAATCACTAATTGCAATCCATCAATTCTTTTTATTGGTATATCAAAATACAAGACATTAGACACTTGCACAATCATGTCATAATTATTTAGAAACTTTCATACCCCGGAACATGTCAATTAAGTGCAATTTTTCTTAATCAACATTTGTATATGTGTATGCTCATATTATGCATATGAATGAAATCATAAAATCATATCCTAAATGCACCAAATTCATTTTAATATGATGTAATTCATGTGACTAAGTAATCTAACACTCTAACTCTCAGTAGTTTTGGAAACCGACTATTACAAAACATATCTTTTATTTTATATTCCACCAAACCAACAAAATATGCTTGGCTAGCTTCAATAAGATCTTTTAAAGCTAGTTGCTTGTTGGGACAATTATTTCCTCTAACATTCCATATTATGCAAACCATAAGGAGTGTTTATACTCTTGGATTTTCTACTTCCATTCCTTAATACCTGCCACTCATCTTGTTCCTACATAGAGCCACTTTTCACATCAAAACTCTCCTTAGTATCTACAACTCCCTTTGGAGTTTCTATTTTGTTAGCCTCTGTTATTACATCTACTCGATCCTTTGACTACTAGGAATTCTCTTTATTTAGAGCTTCTTCTGAGTTATTTTGTTTAGTTGTCTCCTAAAATTCGTCTGATGATATCTCTTGCAAATTTTGACTTTTTTTGTTGTCTTATATTTTATCAATCTATTTGGAGGTTGGAGAATTTCCGTTTTGCTTACTTCTAATTCCATCACATTGATATTAACAACATTTTCTCCTACATTTGTAATCTTCTTGTTCTTTTCCTATTTTTCTCCTACAAGATTCTTATGATCAATAATTGTTTTTCCAGTGTTAATTGGATATGCTTCTTGTTGAATTTCACCATTTACATATATCTCAGCACCTTGTTTGGAGGTACCTGGTGGCTCTGGATTTAGATATCTTCCACTTCCCTCTTCATTCTTATTCCTCTTAGAAATCCAAACTTTGGTTGCTTCTTTCATATAAGGCTTCCCCGAATAAGACAAAAGAATTATATCCTTCACTAATTCTCAACAGTTATTATACTTCATGAAAGGAATGCTTTTAGGTATTATTTTCTTATGTTCCACTTCTATGCACACCACCTTTTTAATGTTTGCTATATTTTCATCCATATTTAGAGGACTCCCAAGTAACTAGCTAAATAACTCAATTCCTCATAAGACCAGTATTTAAAAGGGATTTTATGCATATTAACCTAAATAGGGATTGTCTTGATTTCATTTATGTTAATTTTGAATCACATTTTCAACTTCTATAAAAACTTTGGCTTACCTTATTTGTGCCAAGGTCCCATATCCATCACTTTACTAGCCATTTCCTTTGACGACAACTGAAAGATGAATAGATTAACTTCAGTTATTAGTGTTGATTGAAGAACCATTTCTTCCAATTCATATCAGCCCAGTGTTGAACACTCAGGTATGCCATCCTTTACTCTAGAAAGTATCCAACTAGGGATGCTTGCCACTTAGTTGCACCTTGCTGTAACACTTCTATAAGAGGGGTAATAGGACCCTCTTTGATTCAAGCAACAAATCGAAAAATGCCAAAGGAATTTGGATCTCCTACAACACGACTTCAGGACTGCTTTCCTACCTTCTGGGAAGAGGCGTAAGTTTGTTAAGAGGTTAAAAGAGGGGGAAACTCCCTCTCCAACGTATGGTTTAGGGATGAGCTAGATGCTTCGGGTGACATTTTACCATTAATGGTAAACTATTAGGACCTGGGTTTAAGGGGAAATTAGGCGGGCTATCAAAATTAGAAAAGCCCCTGTTCAGACTGGTAACTGCAAGCAAGAAAGGAGGTTCGCGAGGAAGTATGAGGAGTTCAAAGCAAGTGTGAAGGCTCAATAAATCATAGACAAAAGAAGCATCCATAATTCAGTTTAGACAGAGGTAGGAGGAAAGCATCCATTCTTGTAAATCAAGCTTTGTGTAAGAACAAAGATTATTTTTTTATAAAAATGATGGACATAATGGACATCATGAAATCACTAGAGCATTCTTATTCCAAATGAACATTCCAAAACAATTGTGGCTGATGCAATTTTCATGGCCTATTTTTTTATTAACTACATGCCTTCATTTGTTCTTTGTGGTGAAATTATTTTATAGTTTTCTTTTTTCACTAAACCCTTGTTTCCTATTACACTATGAATATTTGGTACAACTTATTTTGTTAATTATGTTTGTCCCCTGAAGAACTAAGTTAGATATAAGATCTTTAAAATATATTTTCTTAAGCTACTAACATCTACAAAAGGGATATGAATGCTATTGTATTAATGTTAACAAGTACTTTAGGTCAATTGATGTTAAATTTTTGGAACACATTTCACCCTTTCCTACATCTTTAATCTTTACGATGGAGGATGATGATATGGCAGTTTATAAGATCATATATGAGACCACTAATGTTGGACAACCATCACCATTACCTATTCTCCTGGTTTATTCTAGATAACGAGATCATCATGATATAGGCTTAGCATATATCTTTTCTTTGACATCAGATATAACAATTAATGATCCTAACATCTTAATTTTTGAACTAAGGGAGGTTCTAGTCGGTGTTTTAATGATAACAAAAAGAATTACTACTATGAGTTTATTATTTAGATGAAAAGCAATATAAGAAAAAAAAATGAGGTCATAAACTCAAGACGATACTGTATGGAAGTTGCAAAAGAGAAGTTAAAGTTTGCAATCGACAAAATGAAGTTTAAACCAAGAATAAAAAAATATCAAAGCTGATCAAGGTCATTCTTTAGTTTGTTATATTAATATTAATCTCATCTAATCACTTTGATGTTATAAAAGGCTCAATATGCATAAACATTTCATTTTACCTTATTGAATAAGACTTTCCATTCACTAAAAGGCACTGAAGTTTTTGGTTTTAATATAAAAGCCTATTGTTTTTTCAAAAAAAGTTAGAGGAACATTTTGGGAAATGTTTAAATCTTAATTGGATTTTAAAAATTAGTTTTTAGCATTTGAAGGTGTTAAAATAACATTTTAAGGTGATTGATCAACTTATATAGGTTAGCGGTCGACCAAAAAAGGTTAAATGTGTTAAATTTGATGTACCATGAGTTTGTTATAATATCAATTGACGTAATAGTTCACCAATGTGTCATATTGGTAATATGCCTATTAGTCGACCAATCTAGTGAATTTATAGCTTTTAATGAACCCGAGTCAACCAGTATTCTGTACTAGTTTACCAATGCATCGTATATGTAGCTGTTGTAATGACTGGTTCTTGGCTTCAGTAGCTAGTAGGGGTCCCAAAATACTATAAATAAGTGTTTTCTCATTATTTTTAGCATCAAGAAGGTTTTGAGAGTTGTAAACACACATTTAAAAAAAATCATTTGAGCATCATTTTCTTGTATTTGTGTTAGTGAGCCATTTTGGAGTTATCAAATGAATAAATGAGAAACTTTAGGTTGGAATAATTGGTTTTGAAATGTATTATTGTACAGGGGGTGTACAAGTGGAATTAAGGTTTCTCTTCACGTTGGAAGAAGATTATAAGAAAGGTTTCTCTTTACCAAAAAAAAATTGTACAAAGGTTATTTTTCGTCTTGAAAGAAGAATTATAGTGGAATTCTAAAAAGAGCCTTAGGAGTGGACATAGGCAAGGGTTGTTTACCGAACTACTATAAATCAATTTGCATTCTCTCTTCCCTATCATCTTTAAATTACTATTCAATTATTAATTTATTTATATTAAGTAATTTCCCCATCCTTGTTTGCATTGATTGTTATTAATTGAGTACATTGGTTAGAAAAACTTGTTGAATATTTTAAACTGTAAGGCCCCAAATTGTACCATAGTTGGAATGTAACATTTTCATAAAAGTACATGTATGATAGGTGTAAAAATTGTGATATGATTGAGAATTGCATATGACTTGAATTTTGGGTTTAATGGATCCTACTTAGTGAATTGGAATTAATTGATACCATTAGTGAATTGAGTTATTAAAATGTACATTTGGACTAGGAAAATTGTCAAGTGGCAAGATAAGTTGGTACATAAAAATTGGAATGACTAAGCCATGAGTTAGTGACATTTGGCATAGTTGATGCATTGACAAATGGCATAGTTAGTAAATTGACAAGTGGCAGCAATAAGTGAGTGACAAATGTTTTAATATATTGTTGACATTTGGCAGATCTAATGTGGGACAAATGAAGAACATGCATTGTGACATGTGTTGTTACAACTTGATGACACCTAGCAATGGATGAGGTAAGTTTATGCTCGAGTACCTGTTTTGCTCATTCTTCACTATTTTACACTCTCTCACCACCGGAACTCTCTCATTTCCTCTCAACTTCTAGAGTTTTTGGGATCATTTTGTCTTAGAGTCCTAGTCAGTTATTGCATCAAGAAAGCTACTTTATAATACCTTTTATGTTGTTATCATCTTAGTGTTAAGATCATCTTACATCTACCTAGATTTCAGAAGTGTTTTGGTTGCATGAAGGGCTAGTTTGGTTAGTTCTTTGAAGAAGGAACTTGAAGGTAATTAGGTAAGGGATTATTAAACTTGATAGCATGTATTATTACAAGTTTTATGATAATTGAATTGGCTTGAAATATGTGTTAAGATGATGATAAATGAATACTAGAAAAATGATCTTTGTATGACAACTTCTGGTTTGGTTTTGATGTGTGGAAGATATTGATTTGTAAGTTACTTAATGAATGATTTTTTAATTGGTTTGGACATGAATTTGATGAGGTATTGAAGCATGAATAAGGTAGAATGAAGTGAAATTGATGGACTTTGGTGAAGGTGTGTCGAATGGAAGTAAAGAAATCAAGTTTTGGAAACAATTTGGAGGTTGTGGGTGAGAGAACCTTTGGTTCACTCATCCCACAATCGTGGGATTTATAAGGCTTATTCACACGGTTGTAGGAAGTACTTAGGAAGTGGAAAATGTTGGTTTTAGACAATTATTAGACTATATAAGGTTAAGGTACTTAATAATGGTTTAAATGGACTTAACTGAGCTTGAAAATGAACCTAGTTTGATGTGGAATAAGTTCATTAAAGGTTGTATAAGATTTGGATTTTTTATTAAAGTAATCATTTAAAGAAGGTGTTATTAAATAACAAAGTATCTAATTTTGGAACTTATAAGTTGTTAAAGGAATGAAGTATACTTATGAACACAAATGTGTTTTAAATTATATACGTTATGTGTTAGTTATGAATGTTTGAGAATTTGGAAACTTAGGTGAGCACATGTAAAGTGTAATTACTTAATGTATTCATTGGTGCATTATTACAAATGCTTATGTTTATAAGGCATGATAAGTTTGACTGAGAATGAATGGGTTCGATTTGAGCATAAGGAAATGAATTCATACTTATGCATTATTTCCCTGTCCTGTGATTTCTGATATTGTGATAATTCCGGACCATCAATTGTCGGAGGAGTTTGATAATTGGGATTGTATTGGAAGTGCTTTCTAATTGTGTGAATATATATAATGTGTGATTACTCAATACATTTATTTATGCTTTAATGCATATGTTTGTATTTATAAGGCATGTTAAGTTTGATCAAATGAATAAGGTCATATGATATGCACTACATCATTTACATGAAATTCTGAAATTTGAAATGGTTTATTTTAAAACTGTTAAATCCTAGTCCTGGGTAAATAGGCATACCTAGAAGGGTCTGTAGTTGTTCCTGTGACACTAAGGTGTCTCTTGATATTGACACTTCGATGTCTCCTGATATATGACACAACAGTGTCTCCTATTACTGAGACATAAGTCTCTCCTATTCTATGATATCAATTACCTATTCTATGATATCAATTATGCTATCTTCTGTTCTGGTCCTGTTACCCACTTCTGTAAAAATGATTAGTAGTCTAACTTATTTTGTATTCTGATACATGTTCAGTTTTTGATAAAAAAACAAGTTCTTTTCTTATAAGAGATAAGCTCTGATTTGATTCAAAACAAATTCTGTTCTGATATAAGTCATATTTTGATTTGAAAGGATTATATCCTATTATGATATTCAATTCTGATACTTGTACATTCTATTCTGATATTTATGAGTTTTGTTCCGATGCAAGAATGTTCTATACTAATTGATGAATCATATTCTGTTTTGAGACATAATGTTTGGATTACTCTGTATTATGAACAATTAAAGATTGTTGTGATATGATTTGAATTTGTATCTATGAATGTTAGACGACCGTTAGAAACAGTCACCATTATGCATTATGTTTAGTCATCCCCACTAAGCTATATGCTTAGCTTGGTGGTTTTGCCTCCGTGTAGGTTCTGATAAGACGGTTAAAGATTGGGACAAGGCTACCGCAGTGGCCAATGAAGAATGTGTTCTGTTTTGGAATTTGTTTTGTTTTGAAAGATGTATATTTGAGTTGTTGAGTTGTATCTGTCAATATGAAACAGTTTGTATTTTATTTAATGGTTTGTAATAACTTTATTACAGGATGGATTATGTTTAAGGCATGTATTTTGATAACTTCATTATATATGAAGCACATTAGGGTTTGTTTACAACAACATTTAATGATATGTAATGTATGTATGTTTGAGTTTCTAAAATGCATGTGAGGAATGTTTAGTATGTATTGAATGTTTCAGTTTTGTTTTGTGTGACACTTGCATATCCTCCCAAGGGGTATGTTGGTGTTACATAAACACCTAATACACCCCCTCTTTAATGTTATCTTATTTCATCTTTTTTATGATCCCTTATTTTCTACTTTTTGTTCTTTTGTTGCCTCCCTTGATTTTATGAATCTTCTTAAAGTTGTTTATGAAGTCTTATCTCATCCTTGTTAGTATGAAGTTATAATAGAGGAGATAAATGCTTTAGATTCTAATGATAAATAGGATTTAATGAACTAGCTTGTAGGAAAGAAGACTATTAGATGTAAATGGGTATTTGTAGTCAAAGGCAATTATAATGGAATAGCGATTAAAATTAAAGTACAACTTCTAAAACAAGGTTATGCTCATAATTATAATATGGACAATTCTGACACTTTCTCTCTTGTTGCTAAACTAACCTCTATTTATCTATTCTTTTCTATAATATCTACTTATGATTGGCCTCTACATCAGTTAAACATATAAAAAAAATGCCTTCTTATAAAGTTACCTTCAAGAGAAAGGATATCTGAAGCAACCGCCCAGGCTTATTACTCAAGAGGAGTGTGGAAAAGTTTTTCATCTCCAAAAGTCCTTATATGGCTTAAAATAAATTCTCGTACTTGAATTATAAAACCTAGTCAAGTAGTGAAAATGTCATAAATGAATAAATGCAAGTCAAACAACTCAGTTTTTTATGAACATTGTACATCTATCATCACTCTTCTTGTTATATGTGTGGATGATATTTTTATTACTAAAATTGATAATATAGGCATTTCATCTTTGAAGTTCTTTCTTCATAGTCAGTTCTATACAAAAGATTTAGGAGTGTTAAAGTATTTTTTGGGAGTATAGGTAACAAGAAGTGAAAAAGGCATTTTCTTATCTCAGAGGAAATATATACTTGATCTATTAACTGAGATGAAAAAGTTGGGGGCAAGGAGGAGGGTTAAGCCATGTAGTGCCCTGGTGCTCCCTAATTTACAACTCACTAAACGTGGAGGCTTATTTGAAGACTCTTGAAAATATAGAAGATTAGTTAGAAAAGTAAACTATCTTATACTAACTCATCCTGATATTGCATATTTTGTCAGTATTGTAAGTCAATTCATGTCTTCTGTAATTGTTCCTTATTAGGTTGCTCTGGAATATATCTTATGATATTTAAAAGGGATCTCTTGGACTAGAGATAAGGTATGAAAATCATAGATATTCTCACATCAAGTGTTTCTAAGATGTAAATTAGGCAGGTTTTAAGATTGATCGAAATTCACTACCAACTATTGTGTCTTTGTTGGAGGAATTTTGATCTTGTAGAAAAGCAAGAAGCAAAATGTTGTGTCCAAGTCTAGTATAGAATTTGAATATGGTGTTATGACAAGATCAGCTTGTGAGATAATGTGATTATATAAACTCTTAACTGAAATTGGTTTAATAGCCTTAATATCAAAGTTGTGGTGTCATAATAAAATTGCTTTGCATATTCATTCTAATCATGTGATTTATAAATGAACTAAACATATTGAGGTTGACTATCACTTTCTCTATGAAAAAGTGCATCACAACTTGATCTTTACAAGATATGTGAAAATTGGATAACAATTTAAATAAAGACTAAATAGAATTCAGGTCAATTATATTGATAACAAATAGAGTATGATTAGTATCTATACTCCAATCTAAGGTAAAGTGTTACAAATTATATGTTATAGGATCCTAAAGCATAGTTATAGAGATCGCATTTAATTTCTTACTTAATTAGTAGTTGATTAAACACATCAATTGAAGCATTTCTTTTCCACTCTTTCATATAGTTTCATCTTTTATGATGCAACCAAGGACATGCTATGCCTTGAAAAAGGCAAGCCTCTCCCTATTTGCTTTCAAATTTAGCCCACGACTATTTTGCATCACAAATGACTTCCATCCTTGCTCTTATACCAGTCAATATAAGGTTCAAACTAAGCCTAGATTTATGCACTCAAATCAGCGGTAATTCGTCAAACACTTTAGTGGCATAGTTCTGTCAAACACCTTCAGGGCACCCTCATTCTTAGCGAAGATTTTTGGACCTAACCCAACAGTATGGGATAATGCTTTCGGCCTCGAAAAGCACTATTCTACACACTTTGCACACATATATGTAACAGATAACAGATACAAGTCGTTTCTGTAGTTACATCCCAACTGTTAAGGAGATATATTTGAAGCAAACAAATGCTGTGCAAAAAAATCTGTGACTGTTGTGTCTGTTCATCCAAGGTGATTATTCATCGGAGCACAAGAGAGTCTCACAATTAGGACGTATGAGTTATTGTAGATAGTGAATGCTCCCCAGCACCCTAAAGCATGCAGGTCTACACGAAGAAGACTACAAGCATTCATTTGCTGAAACTATTTTTCATACTAGTTTGAATAATAAAAAGAGTTCAAAAACACACCATTTATTTGATATGTTCATACAATTTGATTTAGACAACCGATTTTTTAATAATTTTCCAGGGACACAATGAAGTTCTTTCCAACTCGGTTATATACAAATATCTCAATGTCATTCTAAAATTAGATACATTATCTATACAATTGAAAGCTATGATTTTGAGAAAAGAAAGATAACTGAAGCATTTCTTGTATGGGGGCTGATGGGATAGCAACACTAAAAATTAGTTGGAAAAAGGAACATTCACTCATTCATACTTCTAGCAGCAGATGACTTACTCAACTTCCTTCAGTGGACATAATTTCAAGTTCTGCCCACCAAAGAGGGGATAATTTTGGACATGCACCATCAGGTCCCATTGATGTAATCTCTTTAAGCTTTGCGGCAATTTCTCTCATTGTAGGTCTCTGCTCTGGGTCAGGATGAATGCAACTCTTTATCACTTCAAGCAATCTCCTCAGTTCATCCTCATGAAATGTTTTTAGAGTCGGATCCACCGTTTCTCTCAATGGTTGCTCCTCCTGGAGACAGCCAGATACCCAATCTGCGAGAGAGCCATTTCCCATCACAAAAGGCATTCTTCCTGTTATCATTTCAAGTAAAATAACTCCAAAGCTGTAAATATCATTCTCAGGATCTGAGTTTTCCAAAAGCTCCATTGACAGTGATCCCATTTTTGCTGCAGTTGCATCATTCCAGAAACTAAAATCAGATATTTTAGCTGCATAATCTTCGGTCAGATATACAGAGGATGATTGAAGGCTTTTATGGGTTATGGGTGGAGTCAACTGGTGCATGTGTTCGATGCAATAAGCCATGCCCACTGCTATCCGCAGTCTTGCACCCCAGTTCAAGTGTTCTGATTCCTTTACTGCAAGAATGGGCAACTCAATGTCATCATTATATCGATAGCTTCAATAAATCAATGAAACAATCCTTCCCAATCTAAATGTTTTATACATCTTAGCTCGCACCTCAAGCAAATTCATCAAGTATTATGTAAATCATGTGAAAGAAATTAGTGTACTTAAAAAGAGCTCTTTGACACAGAAGTCAACATGCTTCAAGCATAAGAGAGAACATGAGGACTTGAACCCTCAATATGAAGATATTATTTGACCTTTTGAGAAAGAAAACTCCATAAAGTTTCCAGTTCACTTAGTAAAAATTCAGGAGAATGTCACTCCTTGGGATGTTATATTAGCACCAGACTAGTATACCCAAAAGCAAATTATCCATCAAAAGGAGAACTTGAAAAGGAAAGGAACTTACCGTGCAAATGTTCAAAGAGAGTCCCATTGGGAGCATATTCAAAAACCATCATTCTCGTGAAAGGCTCATCTTCTTCACAGTATCCAATTAGGTTAATGAAATTCTTATGGTTCACTTTGGACAAAGTATCAATCTGAAAACAAAGTACAAATAAATTTAGATTTAGATTTCCAATACAGAATGCAAGAAATTAGCAAATTTCTGTTTCAATACCTTCTTTCTGAACTGTGTTTCCAAAGTCTTTGACCAATCTTCACAAGATTTGATAGCAGGAGATGTCACAGCTATTTCAACCCCGCTAGACAGAGTTCCCTTGTATACTGTACCATCCGAAAATGAGCCAATTATATTACTGAAATCTTCACAAGCAGCTTCAAGCTCGGACCGCTTGAGTTTTGGTACACCTGTAAAGTACAGTATTAGAAAAGTACGGAATCGTACAGGACAGCACCACAGCATATATAGTCAGACTGATTGCCTCTCTCACTCTCTGTGTTTTGTGTGTGTCTGTACACCTAAGCATGTCCATATTTGCATGTGGAAGTGTGCGCTCACATGTTTTCCCTTGAATAGAGAAAAATAACCTGTTACAAATGCCTTTTGAAGTTGTCCGCTCAACCCTGTAGCCCAAGGCCTGACTGTGACTACCTTACTGCTTCTGATAAAGACAATTAATCCAATGGCTGAAATCAGGAGCAAAGAGCTGCCAACAATTCCAGCAACAAGAATAACATGATTTCTTGTCTTGGAATCATTATTTAGAATCTTATTTGGACTTGGACCTGGTACCATTTTCGTTCCATCATTTTTCCTAGATGTTGACGTAACTGGAGCAGCTGCCGATGGAGTTGGAGCTTCAGAGGGTGAAGGTGAAGGAGATAAGTGAAAAATGAATGAGGATTGCTCTGGGGGAAATGATGGAGATTCTGCTATAGATGGTGAGATGGAGAATGACGGTGACAGCAATGTAGGGTCTGAGGGTGACACTGATGGTGATAATGGAGATCTGAGTGGCGATAATAACGGTGTCAATGCAGAAGGAGAAGGTGCTTCAGAATGACTGTGATGTACTTTACTGTGGCCAGACTTGGGTGAATTTGGGGCATTAGCCACCTGCAGCAGATACCGCTGAACTAGAGTTTCAGGTTGAGCTACTTTTCTGTCAAAGAAAAGAAGCTCTGTCAGAGACAGGTGTACATAAGATGTCCAATAATCACGTAGATATTGGCTTGTTTAGCTCTGAAATCAGTTGATTTACAAATGCATCATAAAAAGGGACTAGAATCATAAAAAGTTGCTCCAAATCATGAATTACCACTTCCATCTACAAGTTTGGTTTTGGATGGAAGAATAAGCGGCCTAAAATTTTAAGATAAAAGATTCTTTACAGGTCAATGTAAAGCATCTGATCCTTCAAACCAGTTTTAAGAGCTAGCATCATTACAGGCTTTGCTAATTCATTTGTGGTTGCTTTTTCTAATGCCATGCATCACTTAACCACATCTCTCCTCATATCAAAAGATTAAGTAGCATCAAGATTGCAACACTAATAAGCCCATTTACCTAATATTATCTCTGCAATTAAAGGAAGCTCTTAGTTGACTCTCATCCGTCTGAAATTCAGAGAGGATCTCAAGCTCCTGTAGTTCAGGAGATAGGTTACCAAGATACTTGTTATTGTCAAGTAAGCTGCAATAAGATCCAGATAATTGTTATTAAGCCAAAGCCTTCTAGACAAAGGCATGTACAAGTATGTGTTAGAAAGCCAGAACATTTGACATACAGGGTAGTCAGTGACAGATTATTGGCGAAGTCATTTGGAACTGGTCCACTTAAGTTGTTGTATCCCAAGTCCAACTCCTCCAACTCCTTTAGTTGTCCAATCTCTTTAGGAACGCTCCCAAAGAAAGAATTGTTGCGCAAAATTCTTCACAGAAAATGTAAATGAGGGAAATCGAAGACATGAAAGAGTATGAGAATCGATATACGACCCAAAGATTGATCTTACATAGATTTCAAGTGTCCCAACCTCCCCAGTTCTGGTGTCAGTGTCCCTTTGAGACATAAATCTTTCAGAGTCCTGCAAATTGTACGATTCTGCCATCAGGCTGTGCAACAGAACAAACTGAGCCCTCATTTCATGTTAAATTTGAAACCACACGTTTATATCAAACATTTTCTCAACAAACATGATAAGTATCAGTGTATCACCCTACTCTAAAGGGGAATGTGATTGGCGTAATAAAATTGAGGAAACATAACAATTGCGTGGAATGCTGCATAGAGGCACACTTTGGTATAGCCTTTAACAGCATGCCATCAAATCACTTAGAAGAAAAATATTCATTCCATAAATAATTATTAATTTACCGTTGCAAGACCAAAAGGTAAATAAGATCTATGTCTATTCCTTCCTGGGGAATATTGATCTGACATGTGCAGGCACGCTTCACCTCGAACATTCAACATTTACAGCAGATTAAAACTGGTAGCCTAAGATAGCATATCAAATCTTCTATTTCACTGCGTGACTATGGTCTAATCTTGTTTCATTAAATCTTATTCGTATATTTATGTAGGTCCAAGTAAATGTGTTCACGAAATTTAGTGGACCAAGGTAGGAAGATCTGATCCCAAAAGAGAGACCCTTTCTCCTTAATCTTTTCAATATAGCTAAGATCTTTTTATTATGTTTAACTTAAAAGGCAATCCCAAGAAATGTCCATACAAAGAACATGAATCGTGTCCGGTGGTTTATTGAACCAAACCAATACCCGGATAAATTCTATTTCCAGTACTAGATTCAATAAGAGATCAAAATAAACTTTGGAGAAGCGTATCAGCATACCCTTTCCAAACTCAAATCTAAGAAGCCAAAGTCAAGCATTGAACAAGGATTTCTTACAAGGTCACAACTTTTCCATCAGAACACTCGATCCCGAACCAGAAACACGGATCGGTACTCTCATCTTTCTCGTCCCAGTTCGACAACGCTCCAAAAGGGTCTTCGGAAATCTCGTCCCGAAACCTCAAAAGCGCCAAACCTACACATTCTACTGTCAAAGTCTGTCTTCCCGTTTTAACAAAATGTACGGACATGCAAAGTTGATAATTGTAACGTAACATACCTTCCGTGTTCAGAGCCCAACAAAAGCTGAAATTTTGATGAAACAGTAGTGCTACCACCGCCAAGAAAGCCATTCTAAGCTTGATCCGATTCAATTCCCACCCCCAACCATCCATTTATGACCAAACGGTAAACTTAAGCTCGTCTGTTTACGTCAAATCCACTTGAGATACGAAGCAAATCAGAGCAAAGACACACAGAGAGAGACTGTAAGAGAAGGAGAATGAGTTGATGATGTCTTTGCAAGTGCAAGTTAACTTGGAGTAAACGAGAAGAAAACGCGTGGCTTATCGGTGGTTTAAATAAATTAAAAAAAAAAGAGTTGAAGACCAAAAGCTTATGGAACATAAAAGTGGTTTCTGAGAGATGGATGAACCGGCGAGGGAGTAAAAGATTACGTAATCGAGGGTGTGGAGTTGGTCTGCGAGAGATCATACAATGAAGAGTTGGATTTATTCTCAGGCTGCTGTAAGCGAATTGACTCTGTCTTCATTAATTTATAGCGCCGCCCTCCATACGACCACGTGCTCCACACGTGACGTATTCTCTTTTGTTTCGTTAGCCTACCTTTTTTGGGCTAGAAGTACTTAAATGTCAAGAAGAGCGGAGGTGAAGAGGGTCATAGGAAATTTCAGGGAAGCGTGTTTCCTGGATATTGGTTTAGGCATTGCATGTGGATGTGGGATCATTGGTTCTTTCACGTGAAAATGCCAATGGTTGCCAATCATTTTAATCGACTATTACTATTTTATAGAATTAGGATGTAGCTTATCAATCGATTGTTTGAATGTTTCCTTTTGGTTGTGAACTGTTCTGTTCACATTTTTTATGTCCATAAATATATATTAACATCATTTGCCAGGTATGACTAAAACATGCACATATTACATACGATTAATTATCTTTTATGAATTCCTAAAAGTTGAGATGCAACTTGGAAAGTAGGCAACGCCTTGTTGTTTTGAGTAAATTAGGTTATGAAATTATTCATCTTTCATATTGAAGAATAGTATTCTAACATGTTAGATAAGTACTCTTGGGAAATAATGTATAACAAAAATAGAGTAGTATGAAAAACAAACAAGAATATAAGAATAATTTAAAGAGATTCGAATCGTTATTGTTTTTCATTATTTATTAATAATAATGTTACAACTCTATATCTATCTAATTAAATTTATAAATGTTAATTTTTTAGTTGGTGCAATTATAGAAAACTTACTCCTTATCAAACTCAACTTATTTTAAGCATGATTTTCATAAAACATAAATTTTAAGCATGATTTTCATAAAACATAAATCCTTCTAAAACTTGAAATTCACAAAAAGAAAAAAGTTTCTTGACAAGACATGTCATGTAACTTGTTATTTCTTTTCATAATTCTACATATACATAGATATACCCGTATAATTGATTGCTTCTTTACGACTCCTTCCAATGAAGAATACGAGTATATGTATGTTTGCATTCCAAGCTATGTAACTCATTATATCTATCCGCACATAGACATGGATACTGGCACACCCATATTTTAGGTTGTAATTCGTAAAATTTCATCATTTTAACATGCTTATGTCCCAATCGTGTTCTTACTCTTGTCTCACCTATATATTATAGAAAAAAAAACATTTCCTAATACATGATCGTGTGCATGACTGTGTTTACTAAAAGAATTTTAAGAAATGCCCATGTTCTTTCATAAACACTATAATATTGCATGTTTGTTTACATGCCCCATATTCAATAATATTTACCTTGGTGAATATACTCTACATAGGTTGAATTATAACTTTTCCAACACATTGAGACATTAATCAAGTCCAAGCAATGCTTGAACTTCTTTGTGGTAATTACAATTGTCAACATGTCATTCTTAGAAATGTGAACTTTTTTTTGTCAACATGATCTAATAAGGTGTAATCAATTCCTTGATCTTATGAGACCTCGCATTCTTCTATCAATTCCCTGATCCTATAAGACCTCACATTCTTCTATGTAACACCCGTCTAGTTATCCTTCTCCCATTATTCATAGTCTCCTAAAAGGTAGTTGGATCACCATTGTTATGGTAAATGCATATGAGACTGAGTTTTCCTAACTATATTTATTAGGCAAGCTAATAATATGTCTTGCTTTATCTGTGACAATACTATGTTATTATTCTTTTTTACCATTATTTGTTTATCTTCTAAATTATAATTTCAACTTCTTTAACATTTGCTTCAGTGTGTCGCACTTATACCACCCTTGAACCAATACTATTTTCTACTAACCTTAACACATCCTCTTCGTATGTTTACTTTAACATATATTATTCATCAAATATTGCACCCTTGAATGTCACCTTATATTGTTTATCACGTGCTCAAAACTTGTAAAACTCTAACTTGTAGTACTTTAATGCATTAATAAGCTCTTCTTGTGAAGCTTCATCATCCCACACTCATTAAAATGAATTAGCCATATGTACCACAATGTAATATTATCTTCCTCTGACTCTATTGCAACAACTTCACCTATAACTATGCTCACTATTAATTTATAAATTTTTCTCACTATCCTTTCATTACAATCATTATACCTTTAACCACCTTAATATTGTTATTGTTGGTTTTATAGTCAAAATTGTGCCTATACAAGGCCAAATTCTTCCTTAAATCTAGCATATGAAAAACCATCAAATGTTTTAATCTCAACTAGTCTTGTTTCAATGATTTTTTAAGTTCTATCATCTCTCAACTGGATAGTGCCTAATTCTCCTTACGTGTATGACACAAACCAATCCTTGTTCGATGTCATGTGATATAAACATCATATATCAAGAATTCACATATTGGACCCCGATCCTTAAGTGACAATTTAGAAATATTAAATGAAATTCAATGAGTGTTTTTGTATATGAATTGTGTATAGATGTTATTGTGTCGTAAGGAAATTGATGAGAAAAGAATTAATTAGTTTTGAGGACCTTGATATTTGAGTAAATTTGTATGAATTATGAGAATAAAGTGAATGAGTTAATTGAAATGGAAGTTGAAATTAAGAAATAAAGAGAAAAAAAGAAGAAAAAAAAAGAAAAGAAGTGTGAAAATTTGTAGAATTAGGAAAGTTTGACTTTTTGGTGATAAAAGTTGACTTTTTGATTTAGGCAAAATTT
>JAOQMQ010000008.1:21747145-21758006 GCA_027563845.1 Erythroxylum subrotundum
TAATGCTTTATAGCGCAAATTGTTATGATGCCATGTGAAGTTAGTGTAGTGATCGATCGTAGTGCGCTTTTATCGTAGGATATGTACCGGACTGACCTCTGGGCGTCCCGGTGCATACTCTGTGGTAAGGGGGCGCTACAACCACCACCACTACCACTACCACCACCACCACCACCACCACCACCACCACCACCACCACTACTACTACTACAACTACAACAACTACTACTACAACTACAACAACTACTACTACAATAACAACAACTACTACCACCACCACTACTACTACTACTTACTATTATTACTACTACTGCTACTGCTACTACTACTGCTGCTGCTGCTACTCTCAACCTATCTAACTAGGTTTATAAAAGTATATTTATATATGAAGTCTAACTAATACAATCCTACACAACTTTCTTTTTACTAAACTTAACCTAATTTAAACATGACTAAACTTGAAATTCATAAAAAATTTGTGTTTTAAGATAAAACAAGCCATCACAAACATGGCTTAAGACACATTTGTGTAACTCACTATTTCTTTTCAAAATGAAAATAGGAACATAAATGCCCATAATTTAGACTGCATAACTCAATATATTTATTCATATATGAATATAAACACTTATATGTGAAAGGGATTAAAAAACTAAGGTAATGTTGTATTGAATTTTTGTGTGTTTTACATAAAGATTTGTACCTCTATTTATACATGTGAGCTAATGCTTAAATAAAGGAATTTGAGCTTATTATATATATGAAGATTACAATAAAATTATTAGATGTAATATGCAAAAGATAAGAATATTACAAAAAAATGATAAGATGTAATATGCAAAAGATAAGAAGAAATTAGTTAGTTAAATCTCTGCCAACAGCCACCCACAAGCTCGTGGTCAAAGTTACATGAAGCTTGGTGTGAAACTAAAGAAAAATAGTCGACCCCCAAGGCTTTATCAGTAGATCAACTAGTTGTTGAGTAGCTAGTACATGATAATTGAATAGAGACTTCTTGACAAATAAATCCTAAACAAAATGAATTTCAATCTCAATATGCTTGGTGTGAGCATAAAAAATAAGGTCTACTGCAAGAAAAGTGGCTCCTAAGTTATCACATCATAGGAGTGGTTTAATGTGAGAAAGTTCAATTTCACCAATAGTTCAGGAGCCACAAGAGCAACATTTTGATATTTAGCTTTTGTACTAGACTTGGCAATAGTAGGTTACTTCTTAGAACTTCAAGATATTAGAAAGGAAACATGAAAAATATAATAACTAGAAGTTAAACAACGATCATCATGACAACCAACCTAATCAGCATCAATATAGGCAAGTAAGGTTAAGTTAGTATGTTTAGATGAAAGGAGTCCATGAGTTGGAGTAGAATGAAGGTATCAAAGAATTTGTTTGATAGCTGACTAGTGGACATCAGTAGGACAATGTAAGAATTAAGAAACTTTGTTAACGACATATTATATGTTTGGTCTAGTAAGACAGAGGTATTGAAGAGCTCCAACGGTACTTTGATATTTAATAGGATTAGAAAAAGGAAGACCATGATTTTTAGATAGAGGTAAGGATGGAATAATGGGAGTGGAGACAAGTTTAGAAGAATCAAGATAAGTTTTATGAAGAATATCATGAGTGTATTTGGATTGAGTGAGAAGAAGGCCAGTGGATGTGAATGTTGCTTCAATACCAAGAAAGTAGTGAAGAGGACCAAGGTTTTCGATGATAAATGTAACATAAAGATCATTAAGGATAGTCTAAATAAAATATTATGAAGAAGTTGTTACCAAGATACCATTCACATAAACAAGAAGAAAAAGTAGTATGAGTAAAGGTGGAATGAATACAAAGGAAAGTATCTACTTAGGATAAAGTAAAACAAAAAATTTATGACTGGGCCTGAGAAACCAAGCCCTAGAAGCTTGTTTGAGACTATAAAGAGCCTTATAAAGATGATATAAGTAATAAGGATGATGAGGATCAGTAAATCCCAGAGGTTATTACACGAAGATGGGTTCTTGAAGATTACCATGCAAAAAGGCATTGTTGATGTCAAGTTGATGAATTTGCCAATTTCAAGCTAAAGCAAGAGTAACAATGAGACACATTGTAGTTGGTATGACAGCTAGGCTAAAAATGTCTTTATAGTTAAGACCATGGGATTGATGGTACCTTTTGGCAATAAGATGAGCTTTGTAGTGATCAAAAGAGCCACTGGGTTTGAGTTTGGTTCGAAAAACTCATTTACAACTAACAATATTTGCACCTAAAAGAGGAGGAACAAGAGACCAAGTTTTTTTGTGATGGAAAGCTTTTAACTCATTAAGCATTGCTTGACACCAGTGAAGGAATTTGTTGGCATAAGTGGGAGATAGGATCGGGATCAGGAGAGGATTGAATGATGATGTACGTAACATGGTTAAGAAAAGTTTTATGATTGCGAGAGCAATCGCAAGTTTGATTAATCATTGAATGAGAGGGTAGTTATGGTTGTTGAAAGACTAATGGTGAAGGTCTATAAGGAAGAGGAGATTCTATAGTTGTTAAAATAGGTGATGATGGAGTATTAGGATTTGCAGAAGAAGTAGTTGTTAGATTTAATTATAAAGGTAAAGAATGAGAATGAGAAGGTAAGGGTGAGGAGAAGGTTATGAGAGTGGGAAATTATATTTCAATGAAACGAACATAGCGTGAAATATAAATTTTATTAGTGGAAGGATCAAGAAATAAATTTCATTTATAGTTGGGAGCATAACCAGAACACACAGAGAATAGATTTGGTCTAAGTTTATCAGGTTTAGTTGAACCAAGAAATGAAAAACATAGATAACCAAATACATGAAAATAGTCAAGTGTGGATGATACACAAAATAAAATCTCATGAGGAGATTTGTAACATAAGGTGGATGAGGGAAGAAGGTTAATGAGATAAATAGTTGTAGAAAAGGCTTCAAACTAGAATCATTAGGGAAAAGAGTTGTGAAGAAGTAAAGTTAACCCTATTTTGGTGATGTGACAAATTTTTTATTCTCCAATACCATTTTGTTGTGGTGTATAAGAGCATGAGATGCTAAAAGAAATACCATAAGTAGTGAGATAATGGGCAAATGATTTTTTAATGAGTTCAAAGGATCCATCACATTGAAACATTTTATTTGGGTGGAAAATAAGTTTTTGCAGCGACTTTGAAAATTTGAAACTTGTATATAGCTTTAGAATTATTTATGAGAGGAAAAATTCAGGTATATCAACTAAAATCATTAACAAAAGTAATAAAATAATGAGAACTAAATAGAGATAGAGAGGGAGAAGATCCCTAAATGTGATAGTGGATAAGTTGAAGAGGTTGTGTACATACTCTAGTAAATGAAGTAAAAGGAAGACAACAACTTTTTTCCTGAAGATATGAGATACAATTTTGTCTGATACTAGACAATTTGAGTGATTGAGACAATTTGGAAAAAGTGTTACTCAATGGATGACCAGGACATTGATGCTAGATATATGGAGAAGCTTGATGAGTAGTAAAGGCAATAAGATTAGTAAAGTGAATAGGAATCTTAAAAGGATATAGATTACTATAGATGTGTCTTGCAAGTAGCGGAGTATTGGTTAAAAGGTCTTTCACAATATAACTAGAAGAATAAATTCAACTAGACGAGAATTATCTTTAAAAATTATGCATAAGAAAGTAAAATAGCAGTAAGACGAGGAAAAATAAGAATTTTTCTTAAACGTAAGGTTTTATGATTTGTAGAGAAAGTTGAGGATCCTTTAGAAGAGATGGGGAGAGTACTACCATTTCGAATAACCATTTGGTATTTACCTTGATATGGTTGAATAAAGTCAACAAGATGCATGTTGGGTATCATATGGGAAGATGTTGTAGTATCCAGAAGTCATCCTATAAGTTCATTGGAAGAATAGGTGGGTAAAGTGGTAAAGGATTGAATATTTAGAGTGAAAAAAGTATGTTAAATTGTGGTTGGTTTTGAGTGAGGTTTGTGGAATTATTTGAGAATTACATGTATCAAAAACAACAAGTAGTAGCTAGATGATCAGTCTTTTACAAATTTGACATTTGGATGGTTGGGTATTTGAAGTGGGTCGAGAATTATATTGGAAGTTTGGGTTGTAAGAAGGAAAGTGGGTTGGACTGGGTTAGAGTGCTTATGTTTTAAAAAGGAAAATGGGTTGGGCTAGTGTGGTTATATGGCTGACGGTGTTGATTTTGGCTGGGCTGTTACGAGTAGGCTGAGTGGGAACATCATAAGAATCAGGCTAGAGGGAATCTGGGTATCACCCAGTCCAATTTGAGGAAGTAAAAGTCCTAGGGTGTTTTGTGTTTTGTCCGACTTGAACTCTATGACGAAAATGTTGCCCAGGACGTCCTCCACTAATTGAGACCTGACTTCTATGAGACACAACAAAGGAAACTTTGGCTAGGGATTGATGAAGGGAGAGTAAGTGTTGTTCTTGAAGCAATAACTTAGCCATCAATTTAGAGAATGATATAGTGATGTCATGATTTTTAACTGCAGTAATAAGCGAGTCATAATTAGTAGGCTTGGCAGTTTTGATCCGAGCCCAACTAGGCCTGGCTTATTGCCACACCTAATAATCAGGGTTGTCCATTCAAAGTGAAGAGAATCAAATCTTCATATGCAACTGGGTTAACGATGGCTGCTAAATCTTTAACAGTGGAAGCAATCTTCATTAGGTAATCATTGATTACCTTTTCTGGTTATGTGAAGACGATGCTGGAGTAAATACTTTTGGTCCATTGTTTACTAAAAAAAATAATTTTCAAGGGTAGTCCAGAGATATTGAACAATGTCATAACCAAGTGCCAATGATGCCACGGTGGAGGTAAGGTGGTAGTGAGACAACAGTAGATAAGCTTATCTTTCTTTTTCCACTACAAAAATTCAGTTGAGAGAGATGATATGGTAGCAATACTATCGTTGTGCTTTGACGGTAGAGAGATTGAACCATCAATGTATCCTAGCAAGTTGCAAGTGAGTATTATAAACTTAACTTGATTATTCCAAATTAAACAGTAGTTCTGATTGAGTGTTGTTGTGATGAAAATGGTGATATTGGTAATTGGTAATGTGGTATTTTTTGAAGTCATTTTGGTTATCAATTTGTGATGTTTCGATTTAGGATAGGTGTAAGGGAATTGGTGTAGAGAATAATGTCGCAAAAGAAGAAAGAAAGTTATAGAAATTGGATTTGAGTGGGCTCTGAAACTATGAAAGAGATTAAATAATTGAGGTAATGTTGTATTGAATTTGTTTATATTTTACATAAAGACTTGTACCTCTATTTAAACATGTGAGTTGATGCTAGAATAAAGGAATTTTAGCTTATCATATCTATAAAGATTACAATAAAATGATAAGATGTAATATGCAAAACATAAGAGGACAAGACCTATGAGTATATATGAAGTTTGGTTGAAATTTTTTAACACATACATACACATAAATTTAACAAAATAACAAATTATCTAATCTGAAATCATAAGTTACCAGGTGAGCTTCATTAATCCAAAATTCATAAGCTGCCAAACATAGTATTACCATTTTTGACAATCACTTGGTCATTACCTTGATATGGTTTAATAGAGTCAACAAGACGGGTATAGAGTGTCATATGGGAAGAAGCTAAAATATTCAGAAGTCATTTTGTAAGTTCATTGAAATAATAGGTAGATGAGGTGGTAAAGAACTGAATATTTAGAGTGAAAAAAGTAGGTTGAATTGTGGTTGGATTTTCACTAGGGTTTATGGAATTCTTTCGGGATTGTATATATTGAAAACGACATGTAGTAGCTATATGACGCTTTTTTTTTTTACAAATTTGACATTTGAGTAGTCGGGTATTTGAAGTGTGTCAAGAATTATATTGGAAGTTTAGGTTGTATGAAGGAAAGTAAGCTTGGTTAGTATGGTTGGGTGGGTTCTAAGAAGGAAAATGGCTCAGCTAGTATGGTTATATGGCTGGTGTTGATTTTGGGCTAGGTTGTTGTGAGTAAGATGAATGGGAACTTCATCAGGGTCGAGCTATGGGGAATTTGGGCATGACCATATCCAATTTGAGGAAGTAAAAGAATTAGGGTGTTCTATATTTTGGCCTACTTGAACTCTACAGTGAAAACGTTGCCTAGGATGTCCTCCACGAGCTAAGACCTAACTTCCATAAAATGTAACAAAGGTAGCTTTAGGTGGGGATTGATGAAGGGAGAGTAAGCGTTGTTTGTAAAGAAACATCTTAGCTCTTAAGGAGTCTCCTTTTTGGTAACTAATGGCTACTAAATCTTTAGCAGTGGAAGCAATCATCGTTAGGTAATCATTGATTAAGGAGTCTCCTTTTTGGTGGTGTGAAGACGATGTTGGAGTAAAGACTTTTAGGTCGTTGTTTGCTGAAGAAAATAATCTTCAAAGGTGGTCTAGAGATGTCGAGTCGTGTCACAACCAAGCAGTAGTGATGTCATGGTAGAGGTAAAGTGGTAGTGAGACAAAAGTAAATAAGAGACAAAAGTAAATAAGTTTATCTTCTTTTGTCCCTCTTAATGTCACTCCAAAAATTCACTTGAGAGAGACAAAAGTAAATAGTAATAATATTATTGTGCTTTGATAATGGAGAGATTGATCCATCAATGTATCCCAACAAATTGCAGGTGAATGGTGTAAACTTAACTTGATTTCGCCAAATTAAATAGTTGTTGTGATTGAGTGTTGTGAAAAAATTGGCAATATTAATAACTGGTAATGTGGTGTTTTTCGAAGTCAGCATGGTTATTGGTTTGTGATGTTGGTTTTGAATTGGTGTAAGAGAATCGGTGTAGAGAACAACGTCGAAAAAGAAGAAAAATCTTAGAAATTAGATTTTAGTGGGCTCTAATACCATGAACTACATTAAATAACTGAGGTAATGTTGTATTGAATTTTTGTGTATTTTACATAAAAGATTTGTACCTCTAGTTTTACATGTGAGCTAATGCTAAAAGAAAAGAATTTGAGCATATCATATATGTAAAGACAATAAAATGATACGATGTAATATGCAAAATATAAGAAGATTACAACAAAGTGATAAGATGTAATATGAAAAAGGTAAGAAGAAATTAGTCAGTTGAAATCTCTATGAATAATATGCTTGTGCTTTCCCATAGTCTAAATGTGTTTTTGTCCATGTCCTCACTTTTGCAATATAGAGAACACACTCTAATATACAATCAAGTGCTAGATTGTATTCATGCAAAGACTTCTAAAAAATGGCTATATTTTTCTAAAAATATTCCAAGATTACGTACCTATAGATATGAGCCATGCATAATATTAAATTTGAATGTTGAAGTATTAAGTAATGTTACTGATAAAATTCTCAAAAAATACCCAAATACAATTTAATCTACTTTTTTAATGTTTTCATTTATGTAGGAGATTTTATATTGTTTTGATTGCTTTCCTCTTTGTTTGTATTATATCTCTTACTATTTTTGTTCATTTTTTAATAATTTAAATTTTTCACTTTCTTATTTAGGTTTTGTTCAGGAAGTACAAATGTATTAGTCATCATAAATATAAGCATTATTTTTGTATTGAACAATATTATATGCCAACTTTTTCTTCTATTTTACTCTTAGAATCTTATACGTATACTTAAGTAGGATTTTTGTTGGACCCCGAATGTTTTTTCGAAGTTATAACTATTAAATGAGAAATTTTGGTGATTAGTCATGAGTAAAGACAAATGAATGAGAAAATTTTTGAATTAGAAATGATAGATAAGGGTAAAGTAGTGAATGAGAAATGTGGATAGATTCTTGTTTTGCTTTGGTGTTTTTAGTGGATAAGAGATTTTGAAATGGAAAGAATTAAGGTGAAGGTTAGAAGTAAAATGGAAGCAAAAATGAAGTTGAATATGTGTAGTAAGTCGATGAAAGATATGTAATTTTTAGACATCGGAGTTGAAAGTTATGGTCCTAATAAGGGGAGATGCTCAGGAGCATAGATGTATCATCTGTAAAGACGTATCGTCTGTGATGACGTCATATCGTCTTAAGAGTTGCATCGTCTTAAGTTGACTTTGCTTCGTCTTAAGTTGACTCGATTTCATCTTAAGAGTTGAATCGTCTTAAGTTGACTTTGCTTCATTTTAAGTTGACTCTGCTTCGTCTTAAGAGTTGCATCATCTTAAGTTGACTTTGCTTCGTCTTAAGTTGACTCTGCTTCGTCTTAAGAATTACATTGTCTTAAGTTGACTTTGCTTCGTTTTAAGTTGACTCTGCTTCGTCTTAAGAGTTGCATCGTCTTAAGTTGACTTTGCTTCGTCTTAAGTTGACTCTGCTTCGTCTTAAGAGTTGCATCGTCTTAAGTTGACATTGCTTCATCTTAAGTTGACTCTGCTTCGTCTTAAGAGTTACATCGTCTTAAGTTGACTTTGCTTTGTCTTAAGATGACTTTTTTTCGTCTGCTATTTGCTTTGTCTGCTCTTTGCTTCGTCTACTTTTGCTTTGTCTGCTTTTTATTTCGTCTACCCTTCGCTTCGTCTGCTCTTTGCTTCGTCTTCTTCTTGCTATCATTTGCTTTTTGCTTCGTCTGCTTTCTGATTCGTCTACCTTTTACTTCGTTTGCCTCTTTGCTTCTTCTGCTTCTTGCTATCATCTGCTTTTTGCTTCGTCTGCTTTCTGATTCGTCTTCCTTTTGCTTCGTCTACCTCTTTGCTCTGCTTCTTGCTATCGTCTGCTTTTTGCTTCGTCTGCTTTCAACTTCGTCTGCTTTCTAATTCGTCTGCCTTTTACTTCATCTGCCTCTTTGCTTTGTCTGTTTCTTACTATCATCTGCTTTTTGCTTCGTCTGCTTTCTTATTCGTCTGCCTTTTGCTTCGTCTACCTCTTTGCTTCGTCTGCCTTTTGCTATCGTCTACTTTTTCCTTCGTCTGCTTTCTGCTTCATCTGCTTTCTGATTAGTCTGCCTTTTGCTTCGTCTTCCACTTTGCTTCGTCTGCTTCTTGCTATCGTCTGCTTTTTGCTTCGTCTGCTTTCTGCTTTGTCTACTTTTTGATTCGTCTGCCTTTCGCTTCGTCTGCCTCTTTGCTTCGTTTGCTTCTTGCTATCGTCTACTTTTTGCTTCGTCTTCTTTCTGCTTCATTTGCTTTCTGATTCGCCTGCCTTTTGCTTCGTCCGCCTCTTTGCTTCGTCTGCTTCTTGCTATCGTCTACTTTTTACTTTGTCTGCTTTCTGCTTCGTCTGCTTTCTGATTCGTTTGCCTTTTGCTTATGTGACCGAAACTTCTTCTTCTGTACATTATTCTTCTAATGCTAACATCTGGTCCATTTTTGACCCTTCAGACGATAGAAATTGTCTTCGAGATCTTCACAAAAGTTGTAGATCTCAAAGTCCTCTTTGAAACCGTCCAAAGATGATTTTAATCCGACATCTATAGAGAGAGTTATGCCATTTGTCCCAAGATAGATTTTGTATGATTGAGGACAAAAACCATGTTTGATCCTTTCGACCATAGCTTTGTCATCCGACCTCCAAATGAGGTGAGCCTTGTTCCAATAGATTCCTATTACATTTTTCTACGTGTCCATAAAAGGTTATAGCGTTTGGTGTTGATTCAAAAAAGATTACTCGAATCAAGGTAAGGGTATCGGTAGGAAGAGTTTGAATGGGAGGAATTTAGGTATAGTGTACTGTTTCAATATAAGAACAGTCCGAAAATGTTTGGGGCAATACTTTTAGAGTTCTGAACCAAATGGATTTTGGTGTCATTAGAAACTTATGACAATGGAGAACATTTTTTCTAGAAAAAAGAGTTATGTCAGAATGTTCAAGGGTATTGTTGACAAGACACTTAAGCATAAAAGAGATAAGGCATAAATGGAAGGGTAAATGGGACTTTTCGGACTCATTAAGGGCATAATTGAAAGAAAAAGTGTTGTATTGCATTTTAGGAAGAGAGGAGAACGAAAATTGAGGAGACAAAGAGAAAGTTTCATGAAGAAAAGAGAGAAATACGAAGAGAAGAAGAGAAAGAGTGAAAGAGGAGGAACAAGCTAGGGTTTAATTTTTCTTAGTCTTCAAGAGAGATTTTGGAGCTGTGCAAGAAGCGAAAAAGGTAGAGGAAGAGAAGAGCTTTCCTTTGAGCTAAAGATCCCTCCATTTGGTGAAGAATGAAGGGAACCAAGAGAATCCTATCCAAGAGCAAGGGGAAAGACAACCTTGACTTGGATTTTTGCAAGCAAATTAGGTGGGTAATATATTTATGGTTATTGTGTAAATGGGCATTTTGCTTATGTGTATGTATATGCTAGAATTTCTATGATGTGTTTTAAGATAATGAAATTGTGATTTTGAACATGTTATGCCTTAAAATATGTCATGGCATTTTGTATGAATGAAAAGAAAGGAAAGAGCATGAAAAGTATGAAAGCATTTGATAAAATGATTTGAGCATGATTATGTGCTTCTGTTTGGGGAGAGTGGAACCATTATGATTGTCACGTGCACGTTGACAAGAGCCTTCTCCCAACTTCCCGCTTGTGGCGTATGAGCTCCAAAAATGGACTCATTCTATTCATGGGATAAACTTCGGTTTCTCCATTCTGTTTCCATAGAACCCTTGATTGAGCCCAAGTTTATACTATCAATTGGCCTCACTTTCATAGCTGTTTATGCACTTGTTGACTCATAATTAATGCTCTTTGTGCTCAAATTGGTTCCCTGCATCGAGCTTTCACAATTTGCAATTTGCCAATACTTTGTCATGTTTTGATGTTAATTTCTCTATAATTTTCATGAGGACAATTGATACTGCAATTGTGTTATTATGCA
>JAOQMQ010000008.1:21769494-21781055 GCA_027563845.1 Erythroxylum subrotundum
ATGTACTCGACCAGATGTCTCATATGCTTTGAGCATAACGAGTAGATACCAATCTAATTATGGTGAGAGTCACTGGACAGCAGTTAAGAACATCCTTGAGTACTTGAGAAGAACTAAGGATATGTTCCTAGTCTATGGAGGACCTGAAGGGGAGCTAGTTGTAAATAGTTACACTGATGCTGGTTTTCAGTCTGACATTGACTGGATGATATAGTTGAGCGATTGCCTTCCAGATGTGTTGATTATATTGGCATGAAAAGAAGATATGATCAATGTTTTCAAAGGATGACTTGTCTAGAATATACCAGTTTGGAAAACAGAGAAGGATGTTATTCTATCAACTATGGCAAGTCTATTTCTAATAGCTAGCCATAAAGTGATTTAGGTACGAGGAGAGTTGTGCTTGTACCAAGAGACATTTTGATTGGCGTTCCTAAAGAGGGGCCAACATGATGCATTAGACAAAGTATTAGAATGAGTGTGCAGCCACTGGATTGTATCTTCTTTAGAACTATCAAACACATCATTTGAAAGGAAACCAGCTAATGCAAATGATGGAGATAAGAAAGAAAGATCCACAATGTGAATAGCTTCAATAACTATAATGGATTTTGACAATTTATCTAATTTCAAGCTAAAGCAAGAGTAAGAATGAGATGAATTGTAGTTGGTTTGACAACTAGGCTAAAAGTGTCTACATAGTTAAGACCAAAAGATTAATGGTACACTTTGGCAATATGGCGAGCTTTGTAGCGATAAAGAGAGCCATTGAGTTTGAGTTTAGTTCAAAAATCCCATTTACAACCGACAATATTTGCACCTAGAGTAGGAGGAATAAGAGACTAAGTTTTGTTGTGATGAAGAACTTTGAATTTATCAAGCATTGCTTGATACCAACGAGAGAATTTGTTGGCATGAGTAAACGAGGTAAAATCTGGATCAAGAGAGGGCTGAATGATGTTATATGTAACAAGGTCAGGAAAAGTTATAAGTTTGAAAGTGCAATCACAAGTTTAAGTAATCATTAGATAGGAGACTAATGATGGTTATTAGGAAACTAATGGTAAAGGGGCAGAAGGAAGAGGAGGTTTTGAAGTAATGGAAACAAGTGATGAGGAAGTATTGGAATTTGGTGGAGAAGTAGGTGTTGGATTGAATAGTAGAGGTGAAAAAAAAATGAAAATGAGAGGGTAAGGATGAGGAGAGGGTTATGAGGGTAGGATATTATGTTTCAATAAAAACAAACAGGACGTGAAATATAAATTTATTAGTGGAAGGATCAATACATCGATTTCCTTTATAGTTGGGAGCATAACTAAGGAACATATATGGAATAGATTTAGGTGTTAGTTTATCAGGTCTAGTTGAACTAAGAAATGGAAAACACAGACAACTGAAAAAAAGATCAAGTGTAGGTGGTACATAAAATAAAATCTCATGAGAAGATTTGTAACATGAGGTAAATGAGGGAAGAAGGTTAATGAGATAAGCAGTTGTGGAAAAGGCTTTAAACCAGAATCATTTGGGAAGAGAGCTGTAAAGAAGTAGGGTGAGGTTTGTTTTGACGATATGACAAATTTTTCATTCCGCAACACCATTTTTTTTTGGTGTATAAGGGCATGCGATGTGAAAATAATACCATGAGTAGTAATATATTGGACAAATGATCCTTTAATGAGTTTAAAAGCTCCATCACATTGAAATAATTTTGATTTTAGTGGAAAATAAGTTTTTAATAGTGGCTTTGAAAATTTGAAATATGTGAGAGGAAAAATCCAAGTATATTGACTAAAATCATTAACAAAATTAATAAAGTAATGTGTACCAGATATAGCCTGAGACATATTTGTGAGAGGAAAAATCCAAGTATATTGACTAAAATCATTAACAAAATTAATAAAGTAATGTGTACTAGATAGAGACAGAGAGGGAGAAGGTCCCTAAATGTCATAATGGATAAGCTGAAGAGGCTCTATATAAACTCTAGTAAATGAAGTGAAAGGAAGATAACAACGAAGACACGAGATATAATTTTGAATAATACTAAACAATTTAAGTGACTGAGACATCATGAAAGAGTTTTATTTCATGGATGATCAAGACGTTGATGCCAGATTTGTCAAGAAGCTTAAGCAATGAAGGCAATGAGATTGGTCGATCTTTAAGGGATATAGATTATTGTGGATGCGTCCTGTGAGTAGCAGAGTCTTGGTTAAAAGGTACTTTAAAATATAACTTAAGGGATTAAATTTAATTAGATAAGAATTATCCTTAACAAATTATGCAACAAAAAGTGAACTAGTAGTAAAACGAGTAATAATGATAATATTGCGTAAATGTAAGGGTTTATGATTTAAAGAGAAGGTTAAGGATACTTTAGATGAGATGGAGAGAGTATTACCATTTCAAATAATAACTTAGTGATTACCTTGATGTGGTTGAATGGAGTCAACAAAATGGGTGTTGGGTGTTATATGGGAAGAAGCTGGGGAATCCAGAAGCTATTTTATAAGTTCATTGGAAGAATAGGTGGATAGGGTGGTAGGGGATTGAATATTTAGAGCGGAAAAAGCAAGTTGAATTGTGGTTGGATTTTAAATGGGGGTTGTGGAATTATTTTGGGATTGTATATATAAAAAATGACAGGTAACAACTTTATGACCAACTTTTTACAAATTTAACGTTTGGATGGTCAAGTATTTAAAGTGGGTCAAGAATTATATTGGAAGTTTGGATTATAAAAAAGAAAGTGGGTTGGGCTAGTGTGGCTGTGTGGGTTGTAAGAAGGAAAATAGGCTAGGTTGGTGTGGTTATATGGTTGATGGTGTTGATTTTTGGTTAGGTTATTACAAGTAGGCTGAATGGGAAACTTCGTCAAAGTTGGGCCATAAGGAAGTTGGGCGTGACCTAGGCTAACTTAACGCAGCAAAAGCCTAAAGTATTCTATGTTTTGGCCGACTTGTACTTTATGGCAAAAATGTTGGCTAGTACATCCTCCACGAGCTGAGAGCTGACTTCCATGAGACATAACAAAGGCAATTTTAGGTGGGATTGATGAAGGGAGAGTACGTAAGTGTTGTTTATGAAGCAATAACTTAGCTCTCAGTTTAGAGAACAATAGGGTGATGTCGCAATTTTACATTAACAAAGGATTCATAATCAGGGGTAGTTTGTTGAGTGTGAAGAGAACTAGATCTTCATATGACACTAGGTTACTGATGGTTGCTAATTTTTAGCATTGGAAGCAATCGTCATTAGGTAATCACTGATTAAAAAGTCTCCTATTTTGGTGGTGCGATGATGATGCTGGAGTAAAGACTTCTAGGATATTGTTTATCGAAGAAAATAATCTTTAAGGGTGGTCCAAAGATGTCAAGCAGTGCCACAACCAAGCACTAGTAATGCCACATTAGAGGTAAAGGTGGCGATGGGACAATAGTAGACAAGCTTATCTTTCTTTTGCCACTCCAAGAATTCAGTTAAGAGGGATGAAGGGATAGTAGTAGTATCGTTGTGCTTTTATTAAGGTCTTAAGTAGTGTTATTGATAAAATTCTAAAATAAAAAACAAAATACAATTTAATCTGCATTTTCCTCAATTTTTTTAATGTTTTCATTTATATAGGAGATTTCATATTGTTTTAATTCCTTTCCTCTTCATTAGTATTAAATCTCTTAACTATTTTTATTCATCTTTTAAGAATTTGAGATGTTCACTTCATGAAGTACAAATGTATTAGTCATTTTAAATTCAAGTATTATTTTTGTATTAAATAATACTCATATTCCAACTTTTTCTTCTATTTGCTCTTAGAATCTTATACGTATACATAAGTAGGATTTCAATTCTTCCTAACCCTATTTTTGATTGGTTCTTGTTGTTTTACAGGTTAAAAATGCATATACAATTCTGGATTGTTAAAGGGCAAACTTTGTGTCTGCACCGACTTTTCTTTACCCGATTTCTACTTAGCAGTTGCAATTGAATAAGTCTACAAAATTCTTGTTAGAGAAGTGGTCTAAAGGCAATCACCTTTAGCACTTATTGTACAAATCATTTTATGATTAATAAAGAAATTTTTCATTATTTCGATGTTCATGCATTTATGGATTTGATGTTGATCCTAAATTGATTTAATGAAGTCCTTGATACAAAACATAGCATGGAGGAAATCATGATGAGATCATAATAGTGAGATGCCTATCATGTGTAATTATGTTAGTATCTAAACTTTCCCTAGTTATAGGATTAATGAGATGGGATATTATTAATCCGGATAAACTAGCACATGTTATTCTCCTTGATTGGATCTAGCAGTAGACCTCATAAGCTGTAGACATGAGTTGTTTAAAGTTAACATGTGGATGCTTACTAAAGGTAGTAGGTAGGTGGGATTGACCTACTATGAGACAATCATATGGATATTCTATTCCAATATCAATGATAGTCTCATCATAGCAATGGTGCAAGTATCCTTTGACTTGAGGTGCTCAAGGATATCTCGGATATTGATCTTATGCTTTGACTCCATTCATCGGTGCCTTTCAAGGGTTACTCATAGGGTGGTGATTGGGTACAACTTGAGATATTCTAAGGTAATTGAGTAGCCAATAAAGGATTCACCACTCTTAATAAAAGGAGATGATACCCACGACCTCCTGTTGGGGTCATTACTTGAGAGTTTCTAGCCAGAGCAGATATGTGTTATGAAGAGAGTCTTCAATGATACATAGAATAATGAGATCCTCAAGACAAGATCTAATATCGCTTAGACTAGATGTGACGTAGTCAGTCTAGTGGGAGTTGACAGTTTGACCATACTCTGGACTAAGTGGGGTATAGATGGTGAAATGACGAATTGCATGACAACATTAAGTATGAAAGGGTTCGCCCACTGACTTTTCGGTCAATTGGGGTTCATGCCGTGATGCTAGATACCGCTCTTGACTTACTTGAATTAAGTGTTAATTAAAGTGGCCAACATAATCGAAAACCTAATGGGTCACATACATAGGAGATCCGAAGGATGAGTAAAAGGCAAGATGTTGAGTATGACAAAACATTTAGGCCAGTAGCTATGCTTAAATCCATTAGGATACTCCTAGCCATTACCGCTCATTATGATTATGAGATATGACAAATGGATGTGAAAACGACTTTCCTTAATAGAAACCTAACTGAGGATGTGTATATGACACAACCTGATGGTTTCATATCCATGAATGGAGAAAAGGTATGCAATCTTCATAAATCCGTTTATGGATTGAAGCAAGCATCTAAGAGTTGGAATATCCAATTTGATGAGACAATTAAAGAGTTTGGTTTCTCACAAAATCTGGATGAGCTGTGTGTGTATAAGAAGGTTAGTGGGAGTGCGATCATGCTCCTTGTGCTATATGTAGATGACATATTGCTAATAGGAAACGATGTCTTTGCTTTGCAATTAGTCAAATTTTGGTTGGTTAAGAACTTCTCTATGAAAGAACTTGAAGAAGCAACTTACATTTTGGGGATAAGGATCTATAGAGATAGATCTAAGAGGTTGCTTGATCTTTCTTAGTCTACATACATAGACAAGATGTTAAAGAGGTTTAGCAAGGAGCAATCCAAAAGAGGTTATCTTCCCATGGTACATAGGATTACACTCTCTAAAT
The DNA here is from genome assembly GCA_027563845.1 of Erythroxylum subrotundum. Taxonomy (NCBI): domain Eukaryota; kingdom Viridiplantae; phylum Streptophyta; class Magnoliopsida; order Malpighiales; family Erythroxylaceae; genus Erythroxylum; species Erythroxylum subrotundum. The sequence goes on from JAOQMQ010000008.1 coordinate 21,775,149, forward strand.
CTATATTTCCAAAGACACAAGATGAGAGGACTCGCATGAGTTTGATTCCTTATGCTTCGGCTATAGGATCAATCATATACGCTATGTTATGTACTAGACCCAATATATCGTATGCTCTAAGTGTTACGAGAAGATACTAATTGGACCCTAGTGAGGGTCATTGGGTGGTTGTCAAGAATATCCTTAAGTACTTGAGAAGAATTAAGGATGCATTCTTGGTATATGAAGAAGGTGATCTTATGGTAAGCCGGTATACTGATGCCAGTTTCCAATTCGATAGGGATGACTCCAGATCCCAGTCCGGATATGTATTCATACTAAATGGTGGTGCAGTCAATTGGAAAAGTTCCAAACAAGAGACGACTGCATGATCAACAATAGAGGCGAAGTACATTGCAGCTTCAGAAGTGGCAAAGGAAGCGTTTTGGATCAAGAAGTTCATCATGGAACTTGGTGTGGTTCCGAGCATCACTGACCTAATGCAGTTGTATTGTGACAACAACGGGGCTATAGTGTAGGTGAAGGAACTGAGGTCTCATCAGAAGTCCAAACATGTACTCAGGCGCTACCATTTGATTAGAGAAATCATTGGTAGAAATGATATCAAGATGGAGAGAGTTCCCACCGATCAGAATATAGCTAATATGTTGACTAAGCCTATTACCCAAAAGAGTTTTGTGTCACATGTACACGCCTATGATATTAGATATCAAGGTGATTGGCTTTAGTGCAAATGAGAGTTTGTTAGAGAAGTGCTTTAAAGGCAATCACCTTTAGCACTTATTGTACAATCATTTTATGATTAATAAAGGCATTTTTTATTATTTCAATGTTCATATATTTATGGATTTGATGTTGATCTTAAATTGATTTAATAAAGTCATTGATACAAAACATAGCATGGAGGAAATCATGATGAGATCATGATAATGAGATTCCTATCATGTGTAATTATATTAGTACCTAAACTTTCCCTAGTCATAGGATTAATGAGATAGGATATCATTAATCCGGATAGATTAGAATATGTTATACTCCTTGATTGGATCAAGTAGTAGATCTCATAAGTTGTAGACATGAGTTATTTAGAGTTAATATGTGGATCCTTAGTAAAGGTAGTAAGTACATGGGATTGACCTACTATAAGACAACCATATGAATTCTATTCCAGTGTCAATGACAGTCTCATCATAGTAATGGTGCAAGTATCCTTTGACTTAAGGTGCTCAAGAATATCTCGAATACTGATTCTATGCTTTGACTCCATTCATTAGTGTCTTTCAAGGGTTACTCATAGGGTGGTGATTGGGTACATCTTGAGGTATTCAGAGGTAATTAAGTAGCCAATAAAGGATTCACCACTCCTGATAGAAGGAGATGATACCCACAGCCTCTTATCAGGGTTATTACTCAGGAGTCTCTGGCCAGAGCAAATATATGTCATGAAGAGAGTCTTCAATGATACATAAAGTAATGAGATCCTCAAGATAAGATCTAATATCACTTGGACTAGATATGACGTAGTCAGTCTAGTGGGAGTTGACATTTTGACCATACTATGAACCAAGTGGGATATAGATGGTGAAAGGAAGAATTGCATGACAACATTGCATATGGAAGGGTTCGCAGTCAATCTACTGACTTTCCGGTCAATTGGGGTCATGACATGCTGCTAGATACTGCTCTTGACTTACTTGAATTAAGTGTTAATTCAAGTGATCAACATAACCGGGAACCTAATAGGTCACACACATAGGAGATCCGAAGGATAAGTAAAATGGTCTTGAATGGTGATTTAAGATACGAGAATTGTATCACGATGTGATCGTAGTAGAAAACGTTGCACGAAATAGAATAGAAACAAGTGTTGTTGGCTGCCAATTTGGCATTAACTTCCTAAACTTCCATTAATGCATATTATTCATGGTCATTAATTTCTCAAACTTCCATTAATGCATGCTATTCATGGTCATTAACTTTTTATAACTTCCATTAATGCCTGTTATTCATGACTATTAACTTTCCATAACTCTCCATTAGTGATGGGGATTATGAAAAGCCAAATGGTCCGAAAAATAGAGACGATTTTCGTGCATCTTATGTAAGACGCAAGTGAAAGAAAGGTTCTTTCTAACACACACACTCTTTTTCTCTCTAACTCTTACAAGAGTTCTTGTCTTTGCTAGCATAAAGAAGAATTCTAGCCATCTCCTAATGAAGTTTCATCCTTTTATCTTCGTGTGAACTTTCATTAGAGACGGTTTACGTTGATCGTTGTAGTTTACGACAACCCAACGCGGATAAGATTAAAGAATGAAGGAGATCGTCAGAAAGGTATGTAAACATCTTACATTTCATGTTTTTGTTTTCTATATCTATATGCATGAGTAAATATGGTTTTCGAGGTTCCGTTTTATTTTCCGCTGCGTATATATGATATATATTATGTATGAGATGCATGACCGGAACCTTACAAGTCTAAACCATACTTTATTTTAATTATGGCCTAACAACAAAGATAATTCGGTTAAGAGAATTTAGTCATCATGATAGTAACATACTGTACCAAAACAAATCAAAGTAGATTGCATATATAATGAGTCGCATTCATATATGCCTACAGTGTTTTGGCAATTTTTTAATAACATAAGAGAGGCAAAGAGAAGATGGTTTCTCCTAATATTCTAGGTTTAGCATAGAATTCCCAGTTTTAACTAAATTTAAATTTTCTAACTTAAATTGATAGATTAATTGAGGGACATAATTTTTAATTGGAAAGTCACCTTAATTGTTGCACAATTTAACTCAATTGGTAGTTTCTGAGTTTAGCTTAATGAATGTTAGTACTTATTTATTTTATTTATAACCGTAATTTAGTCAGATGTATTAGAGCCTAGGGTAGTGGAGCATCAAAATCATGATCAGATATGAGATCTCAATATTCTACACCCAACTTAATTACATGCCTAAACTAAGTGGACCAGATTCAGTCTGGTTGGATCAATGATAGCATTATACTAGCCAAAATTCCCAGAAGAAAAGTGGTGAAAAAGAGTCTGTGCAGTGTGCTGCAAGATAAGTTCACCTTTAAAACTAAAATAATTGAGAAGGTTATTACAGTTGAAAGACAGGTATTATATAGCAATATAAATAGCAATATAAATGCATGTTTATCTATATACATAACTTCTGAAATTGGCTGAATCGGAAAATGATGTATTATCTTCTGTTGCAATGATTTCTGACGGGCACGGCCATTACATATCTTAGTGAACTGATGTACATACTCGAGTGTTCGTTGTTACTATCCCGTTTATCTCCAACAAGAAACTCTAATTAATGCGGTTCCCATGTAACTAAGGACTAATTGACTTTTAACTTCTTCAACTGTCACAGACAGTAAACTTTTTCCTTCTACTCTCACAATTCCCTTAGCTTCCAATATATTGTCATAGCTCAATTTCCATGGCTTTAGTCCTAAATCTGACAGTGCCCTGCCCTCCCTAATGGTCTCCTTTCTGTATTGGAGATCAGAAAGTGCAGAAACATAAGGTTTAAAGAAAAGGCATTCCAAAGCAATTCTTGCTTCTACAAGGTGATAAGGTAGGTAGCTTTCAATTGATTCCAACAAGGCCTGGAATTTAGTTAACATGCCATCAAATGATGATCTGAATTCGCTGCAGTCACTCCATACTCCAATTCCATCCCCTAAGGTGATTATTCCTCTGGAACCCCAAGTATTGGCACAATTATGCCCCCTCAAGAGGTTGATGGATTTCTTAGCTATCTTCAGGAATTGTACAACTTGCTTTGAAGGCCTACCTTTTCCCATGTGAGGAAGACCTACCATGCAATTGAAGATTAACCATTCGTTTCTTCCTCTGTGCTTTAGCTTCTCCGCTTCTGATACCAAGTCCTCCAACTCCACCTCCTTTATTATCAATCTCACGTCAGAAGCTTTTGCATGTTCGTTTAGCAAGCGAGGAACAAAGCTACCGTTATCTTCCTGCCACTTCACTATAGTCAATTTCACCAATCTTTGACCTCGTTTTGCAAGTAACTCTAAAACTGGAGGCCACTGTACTCCATTTCCAATGTCGAAGTCCACTATATGAACCACATCTGCATCCCGAGGAATGGATTCCATAATTGCAGAATTGGCAGTGAAGTGAGCAAACCTTCCGTAGGGAAGTATCTGATAAAAGGCCTGAAATGCTGCACTGTAGTTCTTGCTAGCCTCTTGTCTCAGGTAGTTCACCTCAAAGGATTGAATCAAGTAACAAGCAAGACGTTCTAGGATTGAGCCCACTGCACTAGCCTTTTCTTTAAGCCACCACAAAATTTGTTCTGCTAACTCCAACTGTTCCATGTCCATGGCCTCCCCATATGCTTTGAGCATATGGAACATGCTCAGTTGACTATCGTCAGTACCTACAGATGCCTCAGTAAACACTGGCGTCTCATTTACACTCCTCGCATCAGCCAAGAGTTCTGTCAAAGGTGGACTTCTCTTATCATCAGACATCCACTTGCAAGCATCTTCACTCTCATCCACCATTAGTTGATCATATAGATTCATGTCGTATTCGAAGGTTAGATCAATGCCCTTTTCTGCTGGCATGAACTGTTTTTCCTGATAGCCCTGTAAGCTTTGCAAGTTATAGGCATACGACGGGAAGGCGAGAGAAGATGAAACATCCGATAAGTTTTCTTTGCATGAAGAAGAGAACTCCAAAGTACACATTTCTGAAAGGAGTTCAGATTCTCCAAGAGATGAGCGTGCCATGTATTTTTCATGGCATGGGATATATGGCTCGGACGATTCAGTACCTGGTGACAGAATAAGATAAGGATCATTACATATTTCTGCCATCAGTGTCTCACAGGTATAAAATATTTCTGCATCTTCCACATACTCATTACATATTACCTTTGATACGTTCTTTCGTCAAAATTGCTAATCTGTCGCATCTGCTTTATTTATCTGATAACTATTCAAGTCTTCATCAAAATATTACAATAACTAAAACGTGTATGGACATCTGCGTTAGTCCTGCCCCTTACGGCAAGGCTACGTTATACCTAATTTGGCAGAGTACGATAAAACATGTTTCTTGTGTTCATACGATTAATGGACGGTTTGGATCATTAGAATTTGTTTACATCAGAATTATAAACTAAAATATTTTGATATATGACTTATTTTATTTTAAAAACACTAATTATATAAATTTAAATTAAACTAAACTAATCTAAATTAATTAATTTGATTTGAGTAATTTAATTTTTAAATATTTGTTAAAAAGAGAGTGAAAAATATCAAAATCTCTTTGATTTTCTAACCAACTAGGTTAAGAATATTAAATAAATTCAAATAAATTTTAATAGATGACAAAGTTATATTATAAAATAACAATTTTAATCATATTTACGTAAAATTTTACTTTGTATTTTTTTTGAAAGAAAATTGAAGATAAAATATTGTTAAATTTCCTCAGTATTTATTAAAATAACTTCTCAATTAATTGAATAGTTTAAATACATATCAAAATTTAGCATGAAAATTATTGATTATTGGCTAGGTCGGCCATGCTAGGCCCAGTCCTAGGCCCAGGCATCGACGGCCCATTTGTAGGTGATAACCTCCCATGCAGACGTAAAGACCTACGTAAAAAAACCTAAACCTAGCAGCTATTCCTTATATAATGTTGGGACTCGATCTCGAGACCGGACCCCAACCGGAGAAAAACGGAAAACGGAGCGAAACAAGGAAAGCGAAGGATCGCGAATCGAAATACAAATCGAATCGAATCGAAAAACGAATGTGCTGTCTGTTGGAACCCATATCGGATGTCCAACCTCTTACTAAAAACCCCTTGACTAATCCGAAAAATCCCGATAAATTTT
>JAOQMQ010000008.1:21794275-21806737 GCA_027563845.1 Erythroxylum subrotundum
CTCATTAGGTCTAGAAGTGAGGGATTTGAACCTGTAGGGTTGTAGCTTGATATAAACTAAATCACCAATTTACAATGTAAGAGGTCTTCTCTTCTGATCAGCATAAGTCTTCATGTGCTGCTGTGCTTTTTCTAGGTTGGACTTGAGCTCATTCAAAATCTGGTTTCTGTCAATTACTTGCTGATTAACCTTCTCCACCAAGGATCCACCATCTGTATACTTAAAGAGGGTAGGAGGGTCCCTCCCATACAAAGCTTTAAAGGGTGACATTCCAATGGCACTACTGTAGGTAGAATTAAACCAAAATTCTGCCCAACTCAACCATTTTGGCCATTCTCTAGGTTGTTCTCCAGCAAAACAACGTAGGTAAGTCTCTAAACATCTGTTAACCACTTCGGTTTGCCTATCCGACTGAGGATGATAGGCTGAAGTCATGTTAAGTGTGGTTCCCGACTGTCAAAAAAGTTCCTGCCAAAATCCACTTATAAACACCCTGTCTCTGTCAGAAAGAATGACTTTAGGGAAGCCATGTAATCTGACCACTTCTCTGATGAATATAGTAGCGACCTGCTTAGCTGTAAAAGGATGCTTCAAAGCCAAAAAGTGACTGTACTTAGAAAGTCTATCAACTACCACTAAGATGGTATCAACTCCCATGGCTTTAGGCAATCCTGAAATAAAGTCCATAGACAATTCTTCCCACACCAAGTTAGGTATAGGGAGGGGTTGTAATAACCCTGCAGGTTTTAACGCTAGGTATTTGTTTTTCTAACATACATCGCAAGATAGGATGAATTGCTTAATATCAGATTTCATTCCCTCCAATATACTACCCCAGATATCCTCTTGTAGGTGCGAAAAAACCCAAAATGGCCCCCTGAAGGAGTAGTGTGAAATTCACTGATCAATTTATGAATATGTGGACCAGAATTGGGTAGAACTAACCTGTTTGCATAGAAGAGGCGGGAACCCCTCAGTTTGAAAGGTGGGTGACCATCGGGTTGGAGCAAAAGATCCTGAATCAACCTCTTAAGTTTCGGGTCCTGTTGTACCAAGTCTTCTAACTGATCCAACTCCTCGTGGTAACCCATGGATATAGCTTTTAGCTCCCCTTCGGTTCTTCTGGATAATGCATCTGCTGCTTTATTTTCAAGACCTGGCTTATAGCGAATATCAAATCGAAACCCCATAAGCTTAGTGACCCATTTCTGCTGTTCTTCTCCCAAGAGCTTCTGATCAGTTAAAAAATGCAAACTTTGTTGATCCGTTTGAATAATGAAGTGCCTTCCTAGTAGATAATGCCTCCATTTCTGGACTGCCATCACAATTGCCATTAATTCCCTATCATAAACCGGTTTGAGCTGGTTACGGAGGGATAGACCTTGACTTAAATAAGCTACCGGCCTTCCTTCTTGCATTAGCACTGCCCCAATACCGGTTCCCGACGCATCAGTCTCAACAACAAAAGGTTTGGTGAAGTCTGGTAAAATTAGTATTGGTGTACTGGTCAACATTTTCTTCATTGTTTCAAAAGCAGTCTGTGCCTCTGCTGACCACAGAAATTTATCCTTGCACAGCAGGTTAGTCAGGGGTTTTGCTATGCTACCATACCCCTTCACAAATCTCCTGTAGTATCCCGACAATCCCAAAAATCCCCTCAAAGCCTTTACATCCCTTGGAACTGGCCAATTTTGAATGCTGTCTATCTTTGAAGGATCAACTGAAATTCCTTCTGCCGAAATGTAGTGCCCCAAGTACTCTAGTTTCTGCTGTCTAAAACTGCACTTCTTTAGATTGGCTACTAATTGATTTTCGACCAGCACTTGCAATGCCATTCTTAGGTGGGTAACATGCTCTGCTAGATTTTTGCTATAGATGAGGATGTCATCAAAAAACACAAGTACAAACCTCCTTAAATAGGGCTTATAGATTTTATGCATTAGAGACTGGAAGGTGGCAGGAGCATTTGTCAGCCCGAAGGGCATGACTCTAAACTGATAATGCCCCTAATGTGTTCAGAAGGCCGTCTTCGGTATGTCATCCTTCTTAACCCTGATTTGGTGATAGCCGGACTTCAAGTCAATCTTTGAGAACACCACAGAACCTCCTAGCTCATCAAAAATCTCATCAATGCATGGAATTGGGTACTTAGTTACCTTATTCAAGGCTCTATAGTCCACGCACATACGCCAACCACCATCCTTCTTTTTCACCAATAGAACTGGATTGGAATATGGGCTAGTGCTTGTTCGGATCACACCAGAAGCTAGCAGCTCATTCACCAAATTTTCTCTCTCATTCTTCTGGTAAAAAGGATATCTATAGGGTCTGGAATTTGGGGGTTTCGCTCCTGGTTCCAATGTGATAGCATGATCAATATCCCGCTGAGGAGGTAACCCTGAGATGGGTTGAAATGCCTGATGAAATTTCTTTAACACTGCTGCAATGTCTTCGATGATACCCATCATTTCGACTTGTTGTTGGGGGACAGCTTCAGATGCATACAATTCAGTTACAACCTCTGGGTCACTTCTTTCCTCCACCATATAACCTATGCCTCCTTGCTGCCGAAGCTTGCAAATGGTTTTGAAAGACACCATTGTCGAACTGAGGCAAGGCTCCCCATAGAATTTTACCTTTTCTCCATTACTTCTAAACTTCATAACCTGCTTCTTAAGGTTAATGAGTATATCCCCCAACGTTTCCAACCACTCAACCCCCAGAATTATGTCAACACTCTTCATGTCAAAGGGAAAAATTTTTTGCCTAATGGTGGTACCTTGAATAACCACCTCCACCGATTCACAAACTCCGACACTTTGAACTTTACAATCATTCCCAAGCCTCACCTTGTAAGGTTTAGTATTGCTCACCGTCAGCCCCAACTCATCAACTAAACCTTCTCTCACAAAATTATGAGAAGCCCCACTGTCAATCAGCACTACCAACTCCTTCTCCACGATTTTCCCTTTCACTTTAAAGGTTTGAGGCCCCGTTATCCCCAACACCGAACTCGCCGACAGCTCCAGTTCATTCAACGTGTATGAACCGTCCCCCTTAAGAGCAGGTTTGAGTGTTAGTACCTGGTTAACTAGGTCAGCCTCCTCTTCCTGTAAATCGTCGAGCTGCCCATCATCTTTCAGTAATATAGGAAATTGCTTCTCGCCACATCTGTGTCCTGGTCCAAATTTAGCGTCGCATCGGTAACACAGCCCTTGCTCCTTCTTCCGTTGGATCTCTTCAGCTGTCAAATGCTTGAACGGGTAAGGAGAGTACCTCCGATTTGGTCGACGGCCTTCAAACGTTCGGTTTGGGTAAGAGTTCACCAGTGTGGTGGAAGCTGGCGTAGCTCGATTTCCCTGCACAAGCCGACTAGGGCTTCCTAACATCGTATTTGGAAAAGGGGAGATTGCTAGGTTTTTACCCTGTGTTGGGTAAGTTTTATTACCCGTTTCTCCACTCCCATACCCGATTAGCCAAAGAGCCCAATTTCTTCCTTCAGTCACTTGAGCCATCTCCATCAACTGCACCAACGAATCTGTTTGGATCAATTGCAACTCCGACCTTATTTCTTCCTTCAAACCGTTTACGTAGGTTGTAGTCACTACCTCCGCTGGAATCCCTCTTAACATCGACGACACCATCTCAAACTCACGGTTATACTCCGCCACTGTACCCAACTGTTGTAACTTCATGAGAGTTGATAGAGGATTTCCGGCCTGGCACTTCCAAAGCGACGCACCACTGCTATCTTAAAAGTCAACCAATCCTTCATCGGTGACCACCCTTCTCTCCACAAAAACCAACTCAAAGCATCTCCCTCCATACATACTGCTACCGCCACTAATCTCCTTGTCATCGAAACTCCATTCAGATCAAAGTATCGTTCTACCTTGAATAGCCACCCAAAAGGATCTTCTCCGTAGAACACAGGGATTTCCAACTTTCTGTGAATCTTCTCCTTCAGCATCAATTCTTCTTCTATTGGTATTTTAGCTTGACTCCTCGAATCTGTCATGTCATCGGCCTCCTCTCGCGGTGCTTTCTCCCGACTTCTATTTCCCAAAGACTCTTGGATCTGTCTCATACATTCAAACAAGGATGCAATGTCCCCTACCATTTTATCAACCTTTTTCTCTACCGTATTCATTTTTCCATTCACTGTTCCCAGATCCTCCGTCAACTTCAGCATCTCCCTTTCAATGTTGTCAACTCTAGAATCCATTATGGTCACTACCATCCCAGTACCTCAACTGCTCTGATACCAAATTGTTAGGATCCGAAATCCTAACAAGTTCTAATCACAGTAATCAACAATGACACAAGAAATTTTAGCAGAGTATCAATAAGGAAAACAGAAAAGAAGAAGGGATGAAGAGAATATCAATGTATTCAGTGTATTGATATGCTAAGCTTCGAGGGCTAGCTGACCTCCTCAGTACAAAGTTTTCATAACCAATTCATAGAGATGATCCCCATCCGTCCCCACACTACAACTTTTATTCCCCTCTTTCTAACTAACTATCCAACTCAGCATCATATCTTTCCTCACAACCCCTACACACTCTCCAAATTACCAATCTGCCCAAACCTTCTCTTCCTACTATACCGCTGATGATAACTGGTCACAGCACTATCTAATGTAATCCCTTAATTTAAGGGATTTCAAACTTATTCTATCTTAACTATTTACAGCCTATCTATATCTCAATATAATCTATTTACAGCTGTTTAGTATCTTGACAGGAATATTAGTCATAATATTCCACCGACAGGCGCTATAGTTCATTTTATGGTTTTCACTTCCATACTAGGAAAAGACTTTCTTGGAATTTTAGGATCATTGCTTTGGTTGTATAATCTAAAAGAAAAGTAGCAATATCTTCTTTTATGGTCTGTCTGCTATTTTGAGGTCTATTCATATACCAGCTGCATGTTTAATGCAGTTTAACCACTTTGCCTTCTGAATTCGGGGAGTTAAGTTCTTTGCGGCAACTTTATGTTTCGCACAACAAGTTAGATAGCATCCCGGCTGAAATTGGACTTCTCACTCAACTTGAGGTTTTGAAAGCCAACAATAATCGGTACTACTTAACTAAACAGCATCCCCCCATCTGTTTTGTTCATTTTTATCATTAAAAATCCATGATCTGCTGATTTCTGTCTCAGAATAAGCACTATCCCTATGAGTATTGGGAATTGTCAGTCTGTTGTTGAGGTAGGACACTTGATGAAGGTCTTCATTATTGCTTTCCATTTGGGATTCTTGTGTAAGTAAATAATTGTGGCTCCATTCAACTTTTCATATGCTTGACCAGTTTTTCATGCATTGCAGGTTGATCTTTCATCAAACCTTTTGACTCAGCTGCCAGAGGCATTTGGCAATTTGGTGAACTTAAAGGTCCCCTTTTCTGTTGTTGTTTCTTTCTTTTTTTCTCATAATTTCTAGACATAATAGCACTGACTAGTCAATCTAAGTATCATTACACAAGAGTATGAGGTTCTCCCTTAAATATATGAAATTCTTCTTGTTAGAAAGTGAGGGGCTACTGACTTTGACGTTGATTGATGGGGTCCTGATTGTTACAGGCTTTGTACCTTAGTAACAATGGGTTAAACTCCCTGCCTCCTACACTCTTAAAGATGTGCTTGCAGCTCTCAACACTAGATCTCCATAATACAGAAGTCACAATGGATGCCCTCCGTGAGGTTTACCTTTTTCATACTTACTATTAATATCCCAAATGATTTGTTATTTGATGACATCATGATGACAATGTATGATAGTTTGAAGGATGGGGAGCTTTTGATGAACGCCGCCGGTTGAAGCATCAGAAACAACTTGATTTCCGTGTTGTAGGCTCTGCTGAATTTGATGAAGGTGCTGATAAAAATTAACTAAGATCTCTAGAAATTGGCCTTGGAGGATTTGTTCAAATCCAGTCAAAATAAGCAATTGGTTGTGATCTAGCAATTTGGGGCAGCAAGAATTCTGCTTCTCTACACTACCTAACTTTTTAGCATGGTATTGACACTGAGCAGCATCAAGTGCTAGGAAAGATAAATGCCAAGTCTTTAATCCTTCTCAAGATGAAAAAGGGTACAAGAATGTCTGAAATTTTGTCTTTCTTCCTGCTCCTTCAAGCAAAGTCAGGATTCAGCAGCTTCTGTGTATGGTTGCTTGTCAGAATTGTGGATTCTTTTGTGAAAATCTATGTTGCCTTTGCATACTAAACCAAACTTGTTCTCAAGGATTAGCTTGAGATGTATTGATGGTGCCATTTTAATTTATATTCAGATTTGTTTTAACCTAATGAACATAGACAAAAATCAGGAGACTTTGAAAAACAGGGTTTAGATAATTGGGAAAATGCTCATGGGATTCCCTTGTGGTTTCTAACATGTTGGATAATTGTATTTTCTTTGCCTAACATATGCAGGTTTTCCGTCTTCAGCAAATACGTGTCAGTTTTTTCTGGAGAAAACTATATAATGATTAGATCATTCCTGATTTTCAGCCTGTTTTTGGCCAAAGATGAAATCCTTAGGATTTTCCTAATGGCTTGTTTCAAAGCGACTTTTATGGCAAATGTTTTAGGACTATTTATGCTTATCAAGATGTTTCGCAGAGATTAATACGAGGCAAGAATTTTTGTCAAAACAGGTTATGTTGAGATAAGAATTCTCTTAAATATGCATTTTATTGAAACATTTTGTCGTACAGGTGTTGTGCAATACCAATTGTTCAATAGGAAAATACTTCGTATAGTGTGGTTCATTACATATAGAACAATATTATGCTAAATAAACTAACTTTCTCAATCTGTCCAGTAGCAGATTCTTCAGCATTCTTGCTATTCCTATGCTATTGAAGAGCTTTTCCTTGTATTTGGTTCCTATTTATTGTAGCAATAACACGAGAGAGGTCTTGGACGTCTTACCTCAAACGTTGTCTAGTTCGCTTCATTATGCTCAAAATAGTTAGTACAGAAAAGTGCCAAAGCATCCTCCGTCACTCCAACCCACCTGTTTGCTTTTCCAGAAATTTCCCAACTTTTAAGGATTTTTTTAGAGCCTTATTCATGCAACCTAACGTGCAATTCATAAAAGTCAATTCTTCTAGGACTAGTTTAAGAAGTTGCTCCAACTGAGCCACCAGTTCTTTCAGTTGTTTCACGTTTCCTCCCACCATTTGTCACCAATGTTGCTTGTTGTTGTGCTCTAATGCCATTTTTGTCACAAGAATTAATTTGAGGCCAGATATTGGTTTTCAGTCTAACTGTGTCACAACTTAGTTCTTCAACTAAGTCCTTAGTGAATTTTTGGTCAAACATGTAACGTGCAACTCAATCAGAAATTCTGTCAAACACCTGGTAAGTACTTCAATAGGACATTCTGTTGAATAAGTCTTGTGAAATGTGAATTTAACACTTTAGGACTTAGTAATTTAACTAGACACAGTACAAGTGTAAAGGATTGTTTAAGTAAGCCTAAAAACCAAATATAAGAAACTTAAACAACAAACTATTTAATTATGTCTTTAGTACACATCCACAAATATGTTATTTATTGCTGGTTCATGATCGGATGGGTCATGGGCGGGGCGGACCGACCCGGCCCAACCTTATATATATATTTTAAAAATTAAAGTCTGCCTATGGTCTAGTCAATTTGGACTAAAATCGGGCTAGGTTGGGTCAAAATTGACATCTCTATTATTTACATTGAATTTTTTGGTATTTTGGGATAGAAAAAAGCGTTCCAAGAAGTGCTTAACCATCCTCCATCACGCTCACCTACTTGTTTGCTTCTCCAAAAATGTCCTCCGACTTTTTTGGATGTTTTTCTAGCATCTTATTCATGTCATCTAATCGGGAAGTCACATAAAAACCATCTTCGTACAGGGCTGGTCCAAACTATTGCTTTTACTAAGCTATTATTTCCTTCAATTGCTCTATATTGCCAACAGGAATGACTTTTGCACTTAATGTTTTACAAAAGATTTTAAGTAAGCCCATATCATCATTTTTAGTACCACTTTCATCCTAACTTTACTAAAAAGATCTAAGAAAGAAGTAACATCAATTATATAACCCGACCAGAGGCCTGCCCCTCCCGCAGCCGAATTACCGCGAGCATACTCTTCTTAAGGCAGCCGATATCTTTTCAGTTGATTTGTTTGGTTTGAGTGTTGGTTGTGGCTATCTGTGCTCTCAATAGGCACCTAGCATGTTGGCCTTTGTTCCTTGTTTCTGTTGTTTGGTTCAGTGTTTTTAGTCCTTTCTGCTTTGTGGGTCTCTAGTTAAGAAGCTTGCTGTATTACCCTTGTGTAACCTTTTTCTTCTTTGGCGTTTCCTTAGCTAGGGGGTCTTGCTCTCTGCTTTGTAGTGTTGAGAGTTTTTCCTCTCTCTAGCCTTGTACATACTTTCCTTTACTTTAATTTCATTCTCTTACTGATTTAACAAAAAAAATATATATAACCCGACTACTGAGGTTACAATGTCTTAATCTTTACACCAAAGTAAGAAGTTACAATCAGTTCCAAAAAAAAAAAAAAAAAGGTAAGAAGTTACAATTATTATAACTGTTGGAGCTGTAAACTAGGACACCCAATTACCAACCAACATAATAAAATAATTGACAATAACTATCAAAACATAAGCACCACCACTATTAGGAGCTAAGGTGAGTTTTTTTTATAGTTACATTACAATGAGTTCTAGGCATATAGCCTTAACTTAATTTATAAAAAGACTTAAGTAATATAAAGAGGGTTGATACATTACATACAGACAATCAGAAAGTACAATGGAGCTAAGCTATAGTTCCCATCGTGTCTTCATTTCAGTTGAAAGAATATACTGTGCATTTTTAGGATATATGGAAGCTTGAATTCGGTTAACAATTATATCAACAAGTTGGTATTTCCCTTCTTTCATATTTGTAAATCTTCAGTTGTTTCTCTCCTTTCATATGGTGTAGATAGTGGTAGCAAAAGCTACCTTGTAAAGAGTTGCATTAGTTGTCCCTAGTTTGGATTTTCGAATAACCCATTCCAGAGTTGGTTCCCACTCATATCTGCTACTAGTATTTGGTAGCATATGCAAAATCCTGCTCCAGATTGCCTTGGAGTATCTGCAAAAAAAGAAAAAAATGATCTCTGTCCTCCACTGCCATTTCATATAGAATGCAAGTATCATCTTCATTTCCATGTCATTGTCTTTTGGTTTTGAGTCTATTCTTAATTGCAAACTATGTGATGAATGAGGTTTTAGGAATCAAAGAATGACTCCATAAAAGATTATACCACAGGAATTCAATAGAGTTGAAGGAGAACAACTGATGACAAGACTTGTTAGAATATGCCCCATTCGGATTGAGAGTCCAAGTAATAGTATCTGTAGTCCTTACATCATTCAGTCGAGGTAAGTGTGCAACTAAAGTGTTAAAGCCTCTAAAATTATCCGTCCATTCTCCACTGGAAATCAATGAAGAAACTTTAAGATGAAGTGGCAATCGATTCCTTAAGTGAAGAAGCTCGAAGTTGTGAATAAGAGGGCTAACCTCAAGCCAGTTATCATACCAGAGTCATGTAGCTTCTCCAATCCCAATTTGATGTTTAATACAAGGGTAGATAGTAGCCCTTATCTTCATCAACTGCTTGAGGATCATGAGTTATCCCATGTATAATTAGCCTTCCAGAAGTTCACATTTTTGAGGTGGCACTCATGCATCTATTTGATCCATAATGCTTGATGATTAGTATAGAGTCGCTTAAGTCTTTTACCCATGAGAACATTCTGCATTATTTGATCGGAATAATACTTAAGTCCTCCATGTTTCTTCGAGGCAGTCACTTCACTCTACTTTATCTTGGCATTCTTGGAGTGATTTATATTGCCAGTCAATAAGAATGCTTTGAGTGTTCTGTCAATCTCCTTTATAATTTACTTTGACAAAGCAATGTGGGCTTTCCAATGTAAATGCAAGCTGCTAAGAATAGAGATGATAAGAGAAAGTCTAGCAGCATGTGAGAGAAATTTGTTTTGCCATGGATTAACTCTAGATTTGTCCTTTCAATGATAGGCAAACAATCATTGAAGTTAGGCTTTGAAGCAGTAATAGGTACTCCTACATAGCATAAAGGAATTGAGTGTACTTGAAATCCAGTAATTCTTCTAATCTCTCTAAATTTCGCTGAGGTGAGTTTTGGATTGTCCAAAATCTGTCTTTTAAGTTGCTAATGTTGTGACAATGTTAATGAACATCACTCAACTTAGGCGTAGTATTCCTACCAAAATGTGTCATCTGCACAACTTGCGATTTCTTGGACAAATTTGTTGGCATTAACTTCTTGTTAAAGCAAGCCACTCTCATGTTGTTGAATTTGTGCAAATTATGTAACCATACAAACCTTCTTTCTATTGTTGTACCATTGGAATGCTGGAGCATCTTGGGCAACATCTTCAGGTTCTTCTCCTTTTGTTTGCTTATTGGTTATTTCGTTCCGTTGTTGCCATCTTCATCACCGTATGGATAACCATTTATCCGATTTCTTCAAATTTAGTGTTGTTTACTCAATGTGGGAGTCTAGTAGAGCTGTGTAGTGATCATGGAAGGCAGTGGTTGTCCTTATTTCGTTAGAGATGATGGTGGCAGGCTCCCTTCATTATTGAAATAATTAAGTTGGAATTGTTTGTTGAATAACTCGAGCCTTCTGTTATTTGCGAATTTTTACTATTATTTTCAAATTTTTTATTTGATAGAATTATTCTTTCCAACTTTCTTTGAAGCAATGAATGTCGTTATACATAAAAGAGCAAAAAGATATAACCCTTGTTCTTACGTGTCTTTCTACAAATGAAGTTGCTAATTAATTCCCATATTCTATAATGATAAGGCAAAAGTAAATCCAAAACCTTCATAAAATAACTGTATTAAATGTCGCCTCTTAAAATTAATCAGTATTCATTGGAATAGCGTCAAACTCTACCTTGACCCTAAGTAAGTGAGACGCATAAATTCTGTTACAGGTCTTATGGGAAAACTAACCCCAAAAGTTAAATTAAAGGGTGAGAGAGCTCATAAGCTTATAAATCTCACATCAGTCTCCTTTATTACTGATGTGGAACAATTAGACCGTAACATTACACCATGTTTCGCAGCACAGGCACCGACAGGCTAGTTGTGCGCTAGACTTTTTTTAACCCCGGGCAAACATTGCTATACTGGCATCGCCACCCACGTACTTACGGAGTAGTTATGCGCTAAATCTTTTATAGCCTCGGACGAATACTGCAATGCTGGCGTTATCACCCATGAGCATAGGGCCGTTCCTATAGTTTTATAGGCTCTGGGGAAAATTAAAAAAAAAAGGCCCCAATAAATCGACAATATGCTTAAGTTTATATGTTTGTATGAAACATAAATGACTTAATTTATAAGTTTACATAATCAACTAATATTAAATGATCATAATACTAACAAATACACAGAGGATCATGATTTATGAAAAACAATTTCTTTGTGCATTTTTAGATGTAAAATCATTAATAATATTATCAAGATCAATATTGTCCAACATATCCTTCTCAATACATAACATAGCTAAACCATTCAACCTTTCTTGTGACATTGACGATCTCAAGTAGGTTTTTAATAATTTTAACTTTGAAAAATTTTTCTCAGCTGATGCTACAGTCATAGGTATAGTTAATAGAAATCGATAAGAAATTGAAACATTTAGATAACAATCTGCATCTTGAACAAATTCTAATATTTCAACTGATGACATTAACTCATTTGGCAAAGTTATTTGCAATACTTTTAATTCAGAAAAAAGATCATCTAAATCCACATTAAGCACATTATCATGAGAAAAAGTCGTCGTAAAATTAGTGCAACATTCTCTTAATTCGTTATCATCTAATGACCTCAACTTCTTTGAATCAAATAAAAATGCAAAAATATTATCAAATGTCGTTAATTGTTCAAATATATTCTTTAACGAAGTAATTGCCATATCCACAACAACTAGAAAGTAATTAACCCTGAAAGAATCCTGAGCTGATTGTATTTCTTCATTATGGTTAATTTCATCAAATTGTCGTTTCCTAATATCACAACGTCTAGTTGGAAATGTAAGCTCTATATTAATCTCAAGCGCAAGACTTTTGGCAATATTCATACCAGAGCTAAACCATTCATCTCTATATTTCTCAAAAAATACCATCACACCTTCTAATTGCTTTATGGTAGCATTAATGCATATTGATTTAGATTGCAACTTTTTACTCACCATGTTAATAGCGAATAAAATATCATACCAAATAACTATACTAAGAAAAAACTCAAAACTCTCAAATACACTAACCAAGCTTTCTGTTTCACTCTTTGACTTGACATCATCACAAGATCTAGATAATTCCATCAAAGCCAATCTTATTTGAGGAGCTTGAAATC